>JACSYO010001629.1:835000-1135078 GCA_016806645.1 Ophiodon elongatus
CTAGTCTACGATGGCTTTTCAAAACAAACAAATTCCAGACAATTCTCTTATTGGTGCTACTATCAACTCATTTCAGGCATTGGCATGAATTATATAAGCGGACTACCATCATTGTTGCTTGATTCAATTGTTTAATGTAGTCCATAAAACACAACGCAGCAAGTCAGGCAAACATTTGAGGATAGCAAAATGAAAAAAATAAAATGTGTATGTATGTAAGCTCACTTTAGTTTCCTCTACTCGTATGGAGTCCAGTAGGTAGTGCAGAAGCTCCTGGCTGTCTTGTTGTTGGTACCCCTTGAAGCGCGGCGCTCTGGGAAAAAAACAAAATAAAAACACAGATGAAAGCCAAATGTATTGCCAGTATTTAAAACAATTATTTGATTGATATATGAGATCCTGTCCTCATGCATTTTTTTCCCTGTAATTATTTCATTCAAAATGATTCCACAGACTTTCAATCATATCTTATGCAGGCAGGAAGTCTTAAAAGGTAGACAACGCACTAAAATGAATAGCCAATTTACATAATCTTTGTTCCATTGGGTTGAACACAGAAGTCCATTAAGAGCCAAAAGTGCAGGACAAAGATAATAATAACAATAACCGGTAGCCGAAGCACAGCTCTACCGTGCTGACAGTCAACTTATCGCCTTGATCTTTTGCTTTTGCTCATTATTGCCATTTTGTTGGTGGATATCCGTCCTGGACATTCACGCTGGAGCGGTTAGAAGGGGAGGCTCTCCTTGGCCCGTCCCCTGGCCGTCCGCAGTGAAGCAGATGTGAGGACAGATGCCAGAGGCAGATGGGCAGCCGGGGCTGGAGCCAATACAACCTGTTGGGCCGAGCCAGCCACATAACCACAGGACAGGTTGGTCCGACAGGCACAACGGCCACGACACACACGGGGAGGCCACATCACTGGTTAGAGAAGCCATCGGTCAAATGTTTAGGATGTTCGGAGGGTGGTGGGCTGACTTCTTTTAATGGTACTGTGTCGATTACACCAGTGGTCCTCGGGTTCTCACAGTGTAGTATTAATAGCTCTGCTGTCACTTTAAAAGGGGAAAAACCTATCTTTTGTGTATTGTAGTTTGACAAAGGTGTTTTTAAATGGAATTGGCCCCCAATTGTTTGACCCACCAGAAACATACCATATTTTATTAAATAATTATACACAATATTAATATTCAGAGCCATTTGTGTGTTGTTTTTTTTAAAAAATGTATTATCCTGGTCTAGAGACAATCTGGCCACAGCGTTTTGTATCCAATTATTAATGGCATTCATAATCCTACTTATTGGAATAATTCATTTAAAATAAACCATCTCTCTGAGACGCGCTGACATGTGGCCCAAGACTGGATGTCCGTGGTTGGGGAGAGATGGCCAACCACCTGCCTTCGACACAGGTCATAACCAGGAGGTCTGGAGGAGCCTAGAGCCCCCCTCTCACATAAAGACACGATATCTGTCTCTTATGCCCTTTTCGTGCAGACACATGGGAAAGGGTGGATGGAGGGACGAGGAGGGTACAAAGCACATATGTCACTTATGCACCATCCCTTAAAGTGGACAGCATGTGAAGGAATGCTTCCCTCTCGTTCGGCTGACTAGTCTGTCGACCTCCCAGGAGAGAGACACACAGAGAGAGGAATGCCGAGCAAAACAGAGAAGGAAAAGAGTGAGACGGGAAAAAGAGCGAGAGACAGACGGACGGACGCGGAGAAGCAGTGAGAGAGAAATTGAAAAGGTTGGTTGGGATCAGTGGGAATGAGGAGGTCTGGAAGCTCATCCCAGTGGAGAGAAGCAGAAGGGCCCTGTAGCGCTGCTCTCAATCTGGCCACTGCAAACAGCTGCGGTGCTAACACAATTAATAGCCGGATGAGTTAGTACCAGACACAAGGCCACACAAGCTCCCCGCCCCCAAACACACACACACACACACACACACACACACACGCGTACTGTATAAACGACACAATGCACCCGCACACAGCTCACACAGTAAACTCATCCAGCGTTTGCTGAGGCATAGGCAAACACAAAATGTAACTATGACTCAATGACTTCCAATATGCTCATGAAAAATATAGTTTGGTACAGAACAAAGCCGTACACATATCTTAACTTGGCGTCCATTCCACATTTCTTCCATTGATTTGACTGATTGTATCTTTAGCAGCAATAAAACTCCTACATCTCACCCAGGAAACTAAGTTGGAACACTTCAGTTTAAGAGTTGAGACTAAAGTTTCATTTGCTGGCTGAACAAGTTGCTAGGTGACAGATTTAAAAAGGATTACAAATGTTGACAAATCTACGTATGCTATATCATGAGATGTTGGTGTATTTGTCGATAAGTTAATTACAGTGTGAAATGTGTAAAAATACATGCCAATAAATGTTTTTTTCTTAAATCAGTAAACCATCCAGCATCTATTGGCCACTGGTCTGTTTAGTTTAATTTCTTTCAATCAATGCACACACATACCTTGCGAGACTATGGTTGCTGTGTTGCACAATTTGAATTAAGGATAAGTACATGCCACCTGTGCTCTGTGTCTCCCTCTAATTACAAAAAACGGTTTTGCAAGCGTGAGAGACACTAACACAATCTATACCTGCCTTAGGAGACGATTTGTGGTCAGCTTCTTTGAAAACAATGTATTTATCAACTTGTGCCTATTTGCACAGGTTTCATTTTTCCTAATTTGGACAACGGGGGTCATCAACAATCCTTATAATCAGGACTCATTCACTGGTAGAGTAAAGTTTATTGTTATCATCAGGGTCCAGTATTTAAAAACCTTTCATTTAGATCCAAATGATCCGGATAATTAAATCTCCCTTTTCTCAGTCAAGGATCAAAATGATCCCACTGACTTTGGCAGGTTACATCCAGGTTGGATCATGGTGATCCCAATACGACTGGATAAAGGATTTCCAAAACTCGACTCCCAACTCCTGGTCTGAACAGAACCCCACCCCCCAAAACCCCCCTCTCCCCCCATTGTTGGACCATTTCACAAAAGGAGCAAGTGGTAGCACAGATTTGGCGTCTGAATGTAAGTATACGTTTGTATAATATCTAGCATTTGTAAGACTATACGGATAGCAACCCAACATGTCCACTGCCAGCTATTTGAGTTGTCACCTACTTTTAGCAATTGCTAAGTAAGCTAAGGTTATGCTAACCAGAGCTAACTCGGCCGCTGACTTCTATATAAAGTAGCTAACGAGCTAACGAGCTAGCTGGCTTTGTTGATGAAGGTGACGGTCTATAGTTCAACTTTTTAAAAGGGGAATTACTTGCAATTATGTCATACGTTGACTCCAACCCAGCATTTGAACATATGATTTAGCTGTGCTTAAGCTACGGTTTGCTAGCTAGCTAAAGTTATTATGTGCCTGCCGACACTGCAAACTGTGATATCCTATAATCCTGTGAGATCCTTTTCCAGATTGTTAAATTATAATCCCTGGACTGTGGTTCCCGGCTCAGCATATGTGCGCACACCAACATTTGTATTACTTTTATTAATATCGGCCTCTTTTCTTCAACCTGAAAGAGGTCTTCCTCCTGAACAGACCAGTATGCCAGCCCTGCCTCTTCGTGTTTGCACCGGGTCTACATCAATGTAGATGTGCGTGTGCTACATGCCAGAGCACTAGATGGAATCTATTGTTGTCCTCTGCTATTTCTATCAGGGATGTAAGGTTTCTCATAAAGTCTCATCATGGATGTAGCCGAGAGCGAGCATACTTTTCATTCATTTGCAATAGAAGAAAGTGTCCAGTGGCCGTCCCGAAAATTGAATCAGTCCTTGAAAGAAGCAGGTGTAGATGAATGCCTCTGTGTGGCCTTTTTTATTCATCTTATGCATCAGACATGCATAGAGAGGGCATGCCATTCTGAACAAATAGCAGCAGTAGACAGGCCGTATGAAAACCACTGTTCCTGATCTCAGACTCCAGGGGTCCAGGAGGAAGTAGATAAATATTTAAGACTTGAATCAAAAGTTATTTTCCCCTGTCTTCACACCACCGACAAGCTTTGTAGTAAAACAAGGCCTGGGTACAAGCTGGGACCCTCTCTGGCACCAGATAGAGTGTGTGGTGCTGACCATCCAACCCACATAGCTTGGCACTGGTCTGAGCACAGACCAGGCCCCTTTTGCTGGCAGGGGGAAGAGGCAGGCTGTGGGGTACTCAGCTGGTTGAGGTCAAATGCATGTGCGCACACACACACGGCCAAAACACACAGACACTCAGGGCTGCCCTCTGAAAGTCAATGAGTCAAATCATCCGTCAGGGACCCCTTGGTTGAATTGACAACTTTTATTTTTGTTGCTAAAATGACGCACAATCATTAATATCCTCTGCTCTCGTGTCACTATTATACTATCTGTAGCATTAGATTCCAGTGGTGGCTGCGTAGGATTGTTCCCAACTCATGTGATCCAAACATGTCCAATAACTCCAGAGCCTCGTAATGTCCAAAAGTAAAAATGTATTGAAAAAAAAGTTGTTCTTTTCGAACAAAATATTCTGCGTCAATCCTTAGTTGTTTGTTTCACTGCGGTCAAAAAACAGTTTGTTCTCCCGCTTGCCTCACACAAAGGGAGGCAAACGAGTTATATTCATTTAGGAAAGTTGATTTCTATCAAATAAAATAACTAATTTAATCCCAATGAATTAATTAATTTAAACTAAAAAAGGATTTTTGTGTGTGCGTGATTTCAAACTCTTTCTTCATGAAGGTTAAGATGTAAAAGCTTATGTTAGCTTTCAGTTTCTTTAGAGATGTAAATAATAAGTGTAATGTCCAAACCAGTTTGGCTGTGGTGAAAAAAAGTGAACAAATCTAGAAATAATAAAACAACAGTAAATAGGCTGTTACTACTAACTGAATGAATCCCATTACATGTACAGTAAGGGGCAGGCTACTCCTTTGAAGCAAGTTCCCTTACATAGCCCATAGAGTGAAAAGTGGTAGAATATCATATTGTGCTGCTTTTTAAAAAAAAAATGTATTAACTGATTGAATGTTTAGTCTATAAATTGTCAGAAAATTGTGAAACTTAAACTTGTGAAAGGTACCAGAGCCAATGCTGACGTCTATAAGATCCCCTGTTCTGTCAAACAAAAAGTCCAAATCCAAAGACATCCAATTTACAATGACATACAACAGCAAATCCTCACATTTTGAGAAGCTGGGATAAGAGAATTACTGCTAATTTCTTTTTTTTTTTTTTTTTTTTTGCATGTAGCAAATTCTAAAAAGTTCTTGCAAACCAAAAATTCCACACACTTTCAATCTTGATCTCTTGGTATTTTCACAGTCCAAACCTTTCATTAGACGCAGACTGACTTTTTGGTTTGCAACCCATTTTCTCTCTTTGCGCTCAGTTCACCATTACTTGGAATCAGGGGATCTATTCAAGAAATAAACAAGGTCACTGAGAACAAACCCACCACTTTTGAGTTCTTGGTAAGAGATGCTCAGAGAATTGTATCATTCCCCTATATACTTTGACGCTTTGAAGGTTAAAGTGAATGAAATGAGTGACAGATTTCTTGGTTCTTCACTGTTTTTTTCCTTAAAATATTTTGCGGATCGATTTTTTTGTGTCAATCGACTAATCGATTCAGATTTATACCTATGCAACTATGTTTGAAATAAGAAAGTGCTCAAATGTGTTTGTAGGAGGTCTGTATCATTGTTTTTGCTTATAAATCTCCAACTTCCCAATATTTGTTGTTGTTTGCTACACTTTTGTGATTAAGAAACAATGCAAGTGGATATCAGGGCTTGCATTTACTGTACTCCAAAACTCCAGTTTGGAGCATGTGTCCAGTTGGAATAGGCCTAATGGCCCCGGGAAGTGCTGCTGGCAGCGTTGTCAAGAACCGCTCATCACCCGTTGACTCCAGGGAAGTGAACAAGAGTTAAAAATGTAAAGTGAGTGTATCCAGCAGCAAAAGTAAAATGCAAGTCAATTAGCCGCGGCCTGCCCGCTGCAGACAACATGTTCTACTCAGCCCGCCGAGCCCTGCTCTGCTGCACAGAGCGCTGTCCGCTTGCTTTTTCAAAAACGTATTAACAATGAACAAATTGCACCATATTCAACATATATTGGGGTCCCCAGCAATACACCCGCCATGTGTCAAGTAGATTGGATGAACGGTTCTCGGCATACAGGAAGGACATGCACAAATACTTACAGACAGGGATTCCTTGTTTCATAGTTGGATGTGTGTACAAAGCAGTTACATACTGGCTTTAATACAAGTTAGATTGTGGTGTAAGTGTACCATATGGGTAATAGGTGCTGCTGAGGCTTAAAGGCATATTCAATCTCCATTCAAATGCATGTCAGTGGAATAGATTAGCCCTAGTTGAAATTAGACGCGTATGAATGCATAAAAGGTGCGTGCAGCGCTTGCTGTCTGAATGCACAATTGCCTGCATGTGTGTTGCAGGCTGAGGTGGTACCAGGTGAGGTGGCTGCCCACACACACGCACACACACACACACACACACACACACACACACACACACAAACACACACACACACACACAGACATACACACACAGAGGCCTTTCTGATGAAAGCTAGGTACCAGAATAACTGTCAAACCGCATCAGAGACGCACCCAGTCATCCAATGTCAAATGCTCTGGTCACCCACCTGCACTACTACTCAAATCCGCACAAGTACACGCACACGCACACACAGGGTGGACCCAACCAGCAGTGTACCATGCTCAAACAAGAGCCTAGCCAACCAAATATTCACACTGCTCATTAAAGAGCTGTTCATTCAGTTCACAAATGTTGGGCTGTTTCTGCCTGTCACACGGCCTGCTGGACCTTGCTCCGGATCAAACGTGACACAGGTGGAACAGCAGTGTGGCAAGTAGCAGATAGAGCTACAAATGTGTGCTGCTGCTGCTGCTGCTGCACATTTAATAGGGTACAGTGCCCGTAGTGTTCTTTGTGTATGTTGAACTTAGAGCGCGGGAAAGGCATTCAGCTGGGACCAGGTGCTACCTGGGCCCGGCTGGTTAAAGTGGTCACTACACTGCAGTGAGGGGATGTCAGCAGGTGAACGCTGTGGCTCCCGTGTTGTAAAACGGCTGCTGTGATGACGGAGAACTGCAATACTAACAACTACGGCACGGACTGACAACTTCACGGACCCCAAGATAAAGTACTTGCACACAGAGCTTCAAGCTGGTGTATCATTGTGGGTGATTTTATGGCGACTGATAAGAAGAGCGCCGCCTTACTTCTGGCAGAGCTGGTTGAAGAGGATCTTGGGATTGATGGGGCCTTTCCCCGGTTCCTTCATGTTCTGCAGGAAGAGAAACATGGCCGAAGTCAGCGGCTCTGGACTGGGCAGCGTTACTGTCAATGGACTCTGTAATGTGAAGGGACAGAATACAAGCATTTATTTCAAAATGTTGAAATGTCCCAAAAATGTTGTGGGACAAATCAGAGTTTATTGTGTTCCTTTACTTTAATACTTTTTTAATACTTTTCTCAAATGTTTATAAAGAAGTTTCAAATTTACTTCATGAAATCAAATCAAATACTCCTCCCGTGTTACCTTGAATTCTTGAGTGTGTGTTTAAGAGACAGAGAGAGGGAGAAATAAGGTGGACTATCGCACGTAATATTTCTGTAAGTTATTAATAACTTCCTTGCAACGCTGCTTTGTCACTTAACGACACAGCCTAACTCTAAAAATGGGCAAAGAGAGTTAGATCGTCGGTGGAGCCGAGGTGGTCTGTGGCGATACAGCAGAGGAGACAGCTCGTGGCCGAGTGATCTGAGACGGCACCCACCTGTCTCCGAAGCTGCCATGACCTCAATTATGCATAACTTAATCCTTGACATAATTTAAACGCGTCAGATATAAAAAAAAAAAATCCCCCCCCGTACAGTAGTCATGAACTGAGATATTAGCTAAGAGACAGGAACTGCAGTTTTGGGCTCTTCTGCGTTGGCTCCATGTTTCAGCACCGGACGTGGCCACTTGGGGTCGACCCGTACATGACTATATAAAACAGATATTTCGATATAGCTTCGCCATTTCTTTTGTTCTTTACTGTATTTCAATTCATCAAGACTCTATGTTTTTTGATTTCATTTGGTGGGTGAAGTATTCCTCTCAAATTAAACTGAAAGTTGACCGGAAGCCAAAAAAAGATACAGCACAGGGATGATCATTTCAAAAGCAAAGTAATTTGCATTTGTTCAATATATTATCTAGCTTGGAAAAGACTATGGCGTTAACAAAGTAGAAGAGATGGAGGTCAAACTGTACCCCATTGGTATCGAGAGATGGGCCGATCCTCAGTTTGTAGCCTTTGTCCTTCACTTCCTGGATGAGGTCGATGAGCATGTGCGTCTGAGACAGGTTCTGTGGGGAGAACAGAATTATTTTGAGACCGCTTTGCAAACATTTCATTAACGTTTTGAATCCATCCATGCTTTGAATGGAACTAGGTATTGTTCATAAGATCAACAACGTTAAGCAGCAGAATTTAATTTATAAAATGATTACATCATGAAATTGGTCATAGGCGCTGAGTTTACTATTCATCAAATGAAAAGACCCAACGACAATTTTGTGGACAAGAAAATATGTTGCAATCCTTTAAAGATAATAAATTGTATTCACGCTTTGCTTGTGGCAATCCAATGTGGTCAATTAAAATACCCTTGAGAATTTTTTATCTCCATTGTAGAAAACTTGTGGTGGGTTTATTATTCTGAAAGACGTTTTCAAATCTATCCATTATCTGCGAGTTTGAAACGTAGAGAAGATCCTTGGTGAGGAGAGCCTGAAGCCATCATTGTCCCTTCTTGTTAGGGGCACATCCCTTCCTTCCCTTTCAAGAGATATCTGTTTTGTCACATCCTGGCAATGAAGACAGTTGCTATGGAAAACGCACAATGGAGCTGGCATTGTGAACGCACACACAGCTCATCCTTTGACAATTATGTGTTTTCACCAAAAAGATTGCAATTTTCAAGGAGACAACACAAACAGACAGGGAGAGGGAGGGAACACCGTGTAAAGCGCGCTCACTCACATTTCAATCAATGAGGGAGGCCCTGAGGGTGATTAACAAAATGGCGGTGAAAAAAAACAGCTTCATTGTTGAAGAGGCACGTTGGTTTGCAGTCACCATGACACGACCAGAGAAAGACTGGGGAGCCTCTATAGCTGTGTTGTATGGTGAACATGCTCTGCACCAACTGAGTACCACTCATGTATGGGAAGGTGAGCGGCTCCAAGCCGGCATTGCATTTAGTGCTGCATTGAATATACTTCAAAATGACCTCAAGGCCAAGCCTGTTTACACTCACAGTCATTGTAAGACTGACATCCGGTTTACTACGGGCCAGACTCCTCAGAAACGGCACTTGAGGAGTTTTTCCACATTGTAAAAGCAGTGTTTCTCAATAATTACCTAGAATGTGGCGGCCTGCCAAAGTTCATTTTGTCCTGCCACAGCTAATAATGAACCGAAAATATTTTCTCAAAGCGAGGGCTAGCTGGCTCTCTCCGGCCGCATTTCCTCCGCAGTGACCGACTCCAGTTCGGCTCGGAAAGTGGCTGGCTGTCCCTGGGCCATGAACTCGCTCGCTGCGCCCTCTCTTCCCGCGGCGAGTGACAGCACACCCTGTTCCCCGCACGACCGTCAAACAGGGCGTACTGTCCTCTGCGGTGATATCGGCATCCCACCCGACCCCCTCTGGAAACACGGAGCCCATCTCATTTACCATGCTTTGTGAGTGGGACTTTTTTGCCATGTCATTACCCTTCATATTCATATGACCAATGCGTTTATAATTCAATTATTTACTAGAGCACAGTGTACAAATAATAAATAAATAATAAAATAAGTGAAAGTCCTGCATTCAAAATATAGATGAATATAAATATAAAGTTCCATAAAATGGAAATACTCATGTAGTACAAGTACAAGTATAAGTACCTCAAATTGTACTTAAGTACAGTACTTGCGTAGCCTAAATGTACTTAGTTACATTCCACCACTGCTAGATCAAGAGCACAACCCCTAGAGGGTCCGAGGCCCGCCCACCACAGTCTCACAGAATCCTGCAGGAAACACTGAAAGGTATACATGTTCATATTGTCATGTTGAATGGAAATCCCTGTGACTCATTGGGCTATAATAGGGTCTCTTGAGAGCAGGTTATGTGGCGTGAGAAATCCACCTTAAAATAATGTGATCATGCTTCAGGTTCATAAGGATCACTCCTACTTCTGTTGTTTCCTAAGGTATTTATTTTGACAAAATAACGTAATAAAACCACATTTCACTTAAGTTTCTTTTCCTGATAGTATTGAGACACATGCATGGAAAATACTCAGGTTTGAACTAACTAATAGTTATACCAACCTGCATGACAGCGTTGAAGAAGCAGGTGTTACCGAGGTTATTTATGCCTTTGACGGGGACCAAGGTGCTGTTGGCAGCTGGACTCTTGCCTTTAGGCGAGTCAGTATATTCTGATGCTTCCTCTTGCAGCTTGATGATCTTGGGTGATGCTCCTGGAACAAAGAAAAACAAAACAGGTGAGTGATGCCCAGTAGTAGAAACTCAAAAGCAATGTCTATTGGTGAAATGACTCAAGAGATAGACAAGCCTGGAAATTACAGACACATAATGGGGGCTACGATGTACAGTATGGGCTGTCTTTGAAATACACGAAAGATTCAGTTTCTAAACCCTGATTTGGCTGATTTATTTTGAGATTATCTTTGGGTAATAAGACCTGGCAGCCAAGTTTAAAGATAAGAGCTGAGATGGTGGCGAAGTTGGCAATTTGTTTGAGATCGAGGGTAGAAGTCGGCCTCCCTTCAATTGCGATTGCGGCAGGATGCAGAAAGGATTGGGCTTAGCCTTGAAGCGAGACTGTGGCTGGGAGCAGGGTGCTGGGATGGCAGCTGGAAGGAAAGCTGGGTCATTTGGGAAAGCAGATGACAGCTGTAGAAGTTTCCGCTGGTTAGTGAGGAAGGGGAGGGGGGGCTGGGGTTAGAGAGAGAGAGAGATGGCTCTCCGGAGCCAGCTGTTACTGCTGATCACCAATGAAAACTAACCATAAATAGAAACTCAAGCACAGATGGTCAGAATCTGACAGTAACACCGAGACTAGAGTAGGTAGTGTAGCTGTGCGAGCTGAAGGCGTGCCAGCAGCCAACAAAAAACACCACGATGACTCAATACCAATGACTGTGTTACTGACACGTGCCAGTAGTTTAGGATTTGTTGGGTTGAAGGGAATGATGTGCACGAGGCCAAAAGCATCATCTCTCAGCAAGTTAAAAGGGAGATTAAAGCCACAACCGCAACACCTTGCTACCCCGCTCTCTCTCACTATTCAACAGATAATATATATTTAACATTTTTCTCAACTTTGAGTGTCGTAATGGTCAGTAGAGACAAAAAGTTAAATATGCTCTGAGCAGTGGTTTATGTGCGATAAATTATGGATGTCGCCATTATGTTGTATTTTTTTGTTTTTTGCAACTGAGCCATCAAATATAAAGTATCTGCTGATAGAGATTCTTGTTCTAATATTCACACCTTCAGCCAACACATTTGCACAGCACACTTAGCGTACAATTATGTTAAAATAAACAACCACCCATAATATACAATGTAGAACCAAATACCTGAATCTGCTGAAAACAGTACTACAAATTTCAGCTGTAAAAGTCTCCCACGCAGGTCTGACAAAACATGAATCATTTAAAGGGCTCACAAATGTAACATTAATTTACAGGCCATTGCACTTTTAATAATTACGCGACTTCTCACTGCTTATGCTGTAAAATTGGTAGCTGCAGTTGGGAGAAAATGTCCGTGTGTGAAGAACACACTATAACACCATGACACTTCGTTCAGAGAGAATGAAGGAACGGAGGTGGTGCTGATGGATTTAGAGTTACGGGAGGGAGATGAGTGAAGCAATGAATGCGAGATAAGTTAGAAGGTGCTAATTGAGGCAGAGAGGTGTTCGCTCAATGTGATGTTGGGGAAGTTTGTCGGATTCAGAACATCCCAGGCATTTAGCCTCATGCAGGATATCGTGGGCTTCACGATGGATGACTCAGTGGAGTAATACATGGTGCCTCTGATCTCTATGGCACAACATACAGTAACCTACTGGTATCTACAGGGATGGCGTCAGGACGGCTGCAGAAAATATACCACATTATTGATATTTTATAATACGGGTAGATGAAATCAAGCATTCTGATTGGTTGAGAGTCAGTCACGGGGTGTACTGTATTGAGCCATAATGTACTGTACACCTGTTTACATTTGCCTGAGCGTTCCATATCAGTGCGCACTCAAAATAACAGGTAGATTTTGCGCGACCGTTAGTTGTCATTTCAAGCTTGACAGTTACCAAACATGTTTCGTGTAAACTACTGGGCACCAAATCTCAATGAAAGACAGCGTTGGAGTAATATCCTTGCTGGAGAAGCCACTTCCAACACCGAGCCACCGGCAAAGAGAGCAAGAGTGGTCGGAAGCGATATCATCAGAGACGAAGGGGACATGAGAAACGTTTTCCACGGATGCACAATTAATGGAGATATCCAAATCAACATAAACAAACGTTAACAACAGGCTAATGTTAGTCTATCGAGTCCCAAGTCACTCGTAACTTTAGTTTTCTTTTAGCATTCATGATTGATTTAGAATGTTTAGGCCTAATGTTTAAATTAAATATTATTTTATTGAAAGTGTCCCATTGTCATTTTTGTTATTTTAATGGCAACTTTTATAAAAATGAGCAATGTGAATGAATGAGATGGTGCGAGATCTAGCTAGGCTAACAAACGTGATTTTCCCAATGCTGTTTGTCTGTTGCATAGCAACAGCCACACATACGGGGACTATTTTCTCTAGGCTACTGAAATGCGAAATACTGAACTGTTCAAGGGTTTGCCGGCCCTCCGCTACGCGTCGGGCCTAACAACACCCTTAAACAGTATCTTATAGACGATACAGTACTGCCTCTCGAATCTTATTGCTTAATTATTGATATTACCTTGGTCGGTAAGAATGGTCTTTTATTAGGAATGCAAAATTGTGGAAGAATTCTTGTCATTATTGGAAGCAATAGTATACAGAGTAAAATCTTTCTTTTATATAAATAGTGGTTGTGGTAAATGTTCATGTTTCAGCACATTAAAAACTTTTTCTACCTTTAGAAAAGGCGACGGCGAAGATGGAAATCAACTCGCACAGACTTAAAAGCTCCTTCAGATCTCAAGAAAGATTGCCAAGTTGACACTACGAGCCACAAAAGCAACAAAATGGCCAAGCGTAACCAGCCACGGCGCCGTCTTTAAGTGGCACTGGGAACTGGCTGGTGGCATTTGATTTTTATAATTTTTTTTAGATGGAAACGGAACAGGGAGAAACAAAACCGTGTGATTGATGGACGCTTCAGTGTGAGAAAAGTTGAGACCGGTTCACGCCCCGTCGCACAGCTTCGTGTCACCGGCTTCCATTGAAAATGACTTGCAGCGTGAACACAGCATTACATTGCAATGTATTTCAAGTGCGGCCTTGAAAATCTCACACGAGTATCTTTGAATACACCAACACGAGGAGATTGCGATGCACAACAGCAGCTGCTCCGTCGCAACTGGATGTCCCCATGATATGATAAGAAAATATTCAAATGGTTCTTTAATAAATTACAAAAAAGGAGGACAAATATTTTCATGTTGATTAGAAAATGATTGCTGTAGGATTACATTGACTGATACCAGTGCTATCATTTTCTTAAAGAATTCAAAGGCTTTTATAGTAAATGATACTACATGTTTCTTTTGTCGTAAGCGGATAATAAGACATGTCAGTGCAAAATGGCAAGTTCTTACAGGGACTGATGGCAGCGCCTCAGGTCCTACAGGCTGTAGAGAAATCAACTAAATGCTGGTCAACACAAAAAGAGTTTGGTCCATGAGCACTTCACCCATATGAGCCAGTCAAGAGAGCAGGCTGGCAGCGAGGTCACTGCCCTGAACCCGCTAATGTCCAAACTTAGGAAATTCAATTGAACCGTCAACCCTCAGAATCATCCCAATAACCTGCACCTTTGCTCGCTCCGTTCTTCTCCTCAACACACAATGGGCTTGCCCTTGAACAAATTCAATTCATAGAACCGCTCCTTGTGCAACACATTCATTGGAAAAGCTATTCAACCCGCAGCGGTAGTGACCCTACTGCTGGCCGCTAGCTTCTCCTCCTCAAGGCCAGCGGCATTAGCGGAATGTGAAATGCAGGCTTTTCACTCGTGGCCCGGCAATCTGCATTTTATACACAATCAAATCCAACTAAAAGGAATGGGGGTATGAAGGCAACTTTATACACACACACACACACACACACACACACACACACACACACACACACACACACACACACACACACACACACACACACACACACACACACACACACACACACACACACACACACACGCTGCATTATTGTATTTTTCTTGGCTGCCCCAACTGTGGTGTACATAGCTTTATCTGAAAAACATTCAACACTGATGAGAAATTAGGAGAGCATTTTTTTTTTTTGTCTAAGAAAGGGGGCGAGGTTCAGCTTGTCGGGGCGACGTGCTTTTGTGGCGTTCCACCCAGTGGTGCTAAAAGCATCTGGCCCTCTGTGCTGGCAACATCTGGAGGCCTATTTCCATCGTCAATAGGCAGCCATAAGGGAGCTCCCATATGTCAGCGCACACACACAATGCATGGAAAACAAGTGGGGATGGGGAAAGACGGCAGTCCCGATCAGGGGAAACAAAACTGTGCATTTCTGTATTTGGTGTGAGACTGAGAAGGTGTGAAGAGATGTGCTCACGCAAGTGTGAACGACTGAGCAAAAATAAAAAGTAATTGAGAGAGAGAGAGAAAAAAAAAGAGAGAGAGAGAGAGAGAGAGAATAAATGTGTGCGTCTACTTGTGGTGTTTTTTTAGACGATCCGCAAAAAAAAAAAAATCAACAGACTTAATGCGACTTGAGTGTAAGGGCTGCGACCGGCACTTGAGCTGAGAGGGAGCAGAGGAATGAGGAAACTAACTGGGCGGAATGGGGATGCCGATGGACACACTCTGCATCTGGGACCGTCACCTAAGGTAAACAATGTTCAGGGAGCCATCTGGTTGAGACTGGGGAGAAGGGGGGACGGGAGGGCGGCAGAATCTGTGGGATTGGGGAGGGGGGGGGCAGTGGGTGGAGGGAAGGGTTGCAACGAGCACAAGCATATGGAAAAGCAGATTTTTCCTCTCCCTGCAGCAGTCGGCGAAGGCGAATGTCACAGCATGCGCTGTGTCCACGCTTGACTGTGCCGCACTCGGCACCACCACCTGGCCCTCCTTGCTCAGCCACCGAGTGTGGGCAGCAGTGCCACTGTGGAGCCTTTCCCCCAGGGCAGAGGAAAGCGTCACGGTGCTCAGGATTGTCCACATGCACGCATGTACACCAACACCTCCTGCACTCCCTGCTCTTTTTCACACAAGGGACACACAAAGGCCTTGTCTGCTTTTACCAAAATCAGCACCGGAGTCCTTGCAAAAGAATAAAAAAATAAATAAAAAAAAAGAAAAGGCACAAAAGCTTCACTGACGTCTTTCCAAAAGCACAAAGTTCTGCCATTGTTTTGGCAGTTTGTCGAGCTGAAACAAGGCCAACACCAGGCCCCGTGTAAGACAATTAAGCTCATGAAACAATGCCATAAACTAAGCATATTCTTTCCGAGTTTGTTTTACACTGTTGTATATTTCAAGCGACAGTGATGTTGGAGTGATGATGAAGGAATCTCCGCGGACACTGTTCTTGCTGGTATAATGAAGTTTATTACAAACAAGCAACATATGTCAAGACGGGCGACATGAACACCCGGAGAGTCCCAAAGTCGAACAGAACTCTACCCGTCGGGGCTCTCCCGATCACTTATATATGGATGTTGTTTACGCCCCAGACTTGAGGATAAAATGCCGTCATAAACAGGGCCCCCAATGAAAGACATGTTTTGGACATAGGCATAGCTACTCCTCCATCCTCCAGGTCAAGGAGCATTCCCCAGCGGGGGTACCTAACGAGTATCCCATGTGTAACAACATCAATGGATCCGACATTCCAAAGTCACAGGCCCCTTCACGTATGCTATCTTCATGCATTACAGAGCAAAATATACTACAACACCAACATTTGTTGCTCTCTTAAATTTACAGGACCTAAGTCATTGGCTTTTTCATAGTCTTCCTGATCGGATTCACAGTTGGGCTGAGAGAACGTCAGATCGCATGGCCAGTGGGCTCCATGTCTCTCTCACACACACACACACACACACACACACACACACACACACACACACACACACACACACACACACACACACACACACACACACACACACACACACACACACACACACACACACACACACACGGTTCAAGGCCAGCTCCCTTCATGCAGAGCAGGCAGTCAAGAGGAAGGCCAGGCAACACCAAATGTCTTATTAATTCACTAATTTGTTGTGACTGCAGGGCACAAAAAGCCTGTTTCCTTGCCATCTGAGGCCAAAAGAACCGAGTGCCATGTTACTTACAGACACACACACAGAGAGATTTTGCTACCCACTATCTGGCCTACTTTCATGTGCGGTGGTGGGAATAAAGACAGGATCACCCTTGATTACCTCGATGAAAGCACCACCAGGGGACAAGCATCTTGCTGGCTACCGACTCGGCTGAGCTAAACTGACAGTCAACCAAAGACTACGTTTTCCAAAAATCAACAACCAGAGGCAAGAAAACCAGGTGAGCAAAGGTGCAGTAATCATACAACGCTATATATCATCGGCATCCGCCAACATGTCTCAGAGGAGGACACGTCCATGGAGGTATCAATCTCAGGAAAGTAAGCCGGGAGTAATCTGAGCACATAACAGTTTCCTAAATGTATTTGTTAGAAGAAACTTCCAACACGTGGAGACTCTCATCAGAGTCGAACAGGCAATGCAGAATGGAAATATTCCTCATACGAGCATACGATAACCTTCCCACCATGACAGCACTCAATAATACAACTCTCATGGCAGAACATTTCAGCCCCGCCCCCTTTTCATTTACTTGTTTATTTACTGTAATGCATCGTTGTACTGCTGAGACGAAGACATTTAAAATAAGTATGACCAACATCGGCCTTACTACACTAGTGACCTACAAAACTGTTACTACAGAGTTGAGTCAAATACACAATTAAATATAGATGCCACGGGTGAAATGAGAAATAAATACATTGAAATCTTGATATTAGTTTTGTTTTTTAACAACATGGAAAATCATCCAGGTGACGACGTGCAGAACCTGATTTCTACTCAATTCGGCCAATTTTACAGCCTAATGGCCCAGCACACTAATTTTGCTTTATTACTTTAATATCTCTATCCCACAAATGTGTTTGAAAGATGGGCCAGACCCTTTGTTAAATATAGATAAATATAGATATCGCCTTTGTTTCAAAATGTTTTTGCCCAAACAACTCAATGTCAGGAGTCCATTAAATGGAATTTATTATGTTTCTATAAATTATATCTGAATGAATGAATTAAAAAAGACCCACAGTTTAGCATCAAGATAAATCATTTTATGATTTAAGAGATTCTTTAAGTTGAGAAACTGATGTAAAAAAAATTAAAATACACAGTGTGGTAATATAATGACACTGTAATATAGCGATTGATAACAATTGCTTGGATAAAACAAGACAGATTTGACAGATTCCAAAGAGAGACGAGCTCTGGTGCCTATTCAGAACCAACATTTTAATTTGCTCCACAAAGACTCCCCAGCTGTGTTACAAGCTGGAGTCTAGCTCCCTGAGGTCAATTCGCTTTTTACTGGGACTCTGGTACTTGAGCTGAAAGCCTTGATGGTGAGTGAGCACAGTTAATCGACTTTCTTTCTACCCAGAGCTGTTGTTGTACAAAATTATTATGGATTCTGAAAAAAATAAATCCTTGCTGGGGTTCTTTTGTGCTTGGGGTCTATAGCAAAAAAACGTACAACAGCAGTTTCCTCTGAAAACATGGCCTTCATACTGAAATGCAATTTCACAAGCTCCTCAACAGACAACAACCGCCTATTTTGCTGCAACAATGGCTGCCTGCTTCTATATCCATTTGGCCGACCGGTGTGGAACAATTGGGTGGCAGGAAAGGTGACAGGTAATTTAAAGAGGCAAAAGGGGAAAGCTGTAGGTAGCAACTGTCCGGCTCAGGAGGGCCTTTCCCACCAACGTGGACCCCTGGTTTGCACTATGTCCACAAAAGGGCGGCTCCACAAATATATGGACAACATAAAACGCACACGAATTGCTCATCCACAGTATTCCCTGTTTATCTGGTTCAAAGAACTGGTCCACTACGCAAGAGTTTGTTCGAAAAAAAACGGCGTATTGTGACGGAAAAACAGCATCACCGAAAGAACAGCGTGGAAATGTAAATGAATGGTGATGGGGAACTTAAACGTCAAAGAACGTGTTTGTTAAGAGCAGAACAAAACTAGTGTACATCTGTCAACTGTACAGTATATCTAATGTATGAATACTTCTGTTCATTTCTTGTACTGCGTGAGGTCCTGTCTGTCCCTAAAACTCTGTGTGCCTGGGTGTAGCCTATAAAACACAAACGATACAGGCCCTTTAAAAACATGTTTTACTCAAAAAAAAAATCAGCAAATTCCTCAGGTATGTAATGTACTTGGCAAATAAAAGTTATTCCGATTCTGTTCCTGGGAGAGCTTGTGCTCCCCTTTTGCAAAGAATACACGAGAGTTCAATTAATTACACTTCTGACTGAGACATGAAACCATTCGTAGTGGCCAACAAAACATATGATACAGAAAGAAAAGAAAACAGCGTTTGTTCATTTCAACCTTCTGCGTTTGTGTGTCTGTGAGTGTGTCCACTGAGAGTTAGTGCTCAGCTCCAGCTGTTCGGATCCAGTCGCTCTGACTTGTTGAGGACCCTGGCTCCCACTAGTGCAGCACACAGGCCCAGAGGTGGTGAGACATACAGCGGCTCGACGGAGGGAGCGCGGGACAGAAACAGATAGCGATGGAGAGACAAAGAACGACAGGGCAGTGGCTGAACCCCCGCGCAGCTGCTCTTGTTCTTCAGGGAACCCAGCCGGGAAGCATCGCTCGAGCGCCTAATTCCGCTAATATGTGCAGTCATGCGATGTTGTAGGGTGAAGGGGGGGAGAGGGGGGAGCGGACTGATACAGCACCAATCCCGCAATTCTGAAGCTGTGGCCGAGGGAGTGATGGAGGGGGACCAGCCCGACTGGGCCGGGGCTGCTGGCACTCTGGCCACTGGGATAAGCAAGGCGGTCAGTGAGACCCGAAAGTGGAGACAACCCGCCACCCTGAACGGCTACAGCCTACTCAGGAGGGCTCTCTGCATGCCAGCACAAGTGGGAGAGGTACAGGGAGGCAGGAACAGAAGGTGTTCTGAGTGTGTAAGTATGTGTGTGTGTGTGGGGGGGGGGGGGGGGAGAGAAATTATATCTATATGGTTGACTGACTGGGCAAGGAGGGCTCAGGTGGCCTGAGTGAGGTGAGAGGACATAAGACTGAACGTCAGACTGTCAAATATCAGTATGAACGCAACCTGCTGCGACACAACTCAAATTCTTCACATTATTTGACTGGGAAAATCCTCTAAATCAAGCAATATGCATTATGCAATATTATATTTGTTTGTAAATATACAAATATATATTTGTATATTTACATAAATATATATATCATAGTTATTT
This sequence comes from Ophiodon elongatus, assembly GCA_016806645.1. Classification (NCBI taxonomy): domain Eukaryota; kingdom Metazoa; phylum Chordata; class Actinopteri; order Perciformes; family Hexagrammidae; genus Ophiodon; species Ophiodon elongatus. Next base: position 854,907 of record JACSYO010001629.1, read on the forward strand.
CAATGTCACGGATACATTCTAATTATATGACCATTAGAAGGCATGAAAAAAGGCTCCGCAAGACCTAAGCAGCTGAGTAAAGCACAGATGAAGTAGCTACATCCACAGGAAATAATGCACCAGACATAGCGAGGTCTCACCCGCCACACTGCAGTACTGCCTAATAACGCACATAGGCTGTCTCTACACTGATGACCGGTGAAATACAGGGATTCAGACGACCACTGCCACCAGGGGGAGTAGCTGTACTGCAGTCAATTCCTGGTAGGTAATAATAATAACAACACATTGGAACCTATGCGACCAGGTCAATCAATTCATCTGTATTACATGTCACTTTGTTCAACAGCCATGGATCTTGTAGTCTGATACACAGTCGTGGTGTTATTGTGCCGTTAGCATCCTGTGCATGGCTCTGCTGCGGACACTGTGACATCAGGCACGTGAAACCTTGTTTGTGGTTACCTTGTGCAGATTATTGTGCAGATTGCCCTCTGAGGCAAATTTGTAATTTGTGATTTTGGGCTATACAAAATAAATTGAATAGAATCATTACAAAGAATTCTGTGCCATTAATATATGATTATGATTACAGAATGTCTGTGCCAATCGTTTTCTGCGATAACTGACAAGGCTGCTGAATTAAAAGAATGTTTATATAAAACTCCAAATGAACTGACTCCGGTGAAGATGTACGTGTCTCATAAAAGCTTATTTTTTGTCCATCAGTAGGGGGGGCCAGACCTCCAAGATGTTGCCAAACACCTTACCTGATGTTGCCTTGACAGAGTGCTTTTGTAAAAAGTCCAGGGTCTGAGCCAAAGCCTTCTTGTTGCAGTGTGTGGAGAGCTCCTCATTACATTCAAAGCACCTGTTACAAAGAGACAGAGTCGCAGCTTTAAGTTACTGGGAAATTTTAAAAACACTCAAGAAACTGAAACAAGAAAGGAAACATATTTTGAGAACTGAATTTACTTGGTTGAAGTGGAGAATCATTTATACACACTATCAAATATAATGATGAAAGCATGTAAAATAATCGGTCTAGAAACTGAAACTGCACTGTAAACTGTGGGAGCAAAGATCAGGCAGCGTTTTAGACAACACACACCTACAGCATACGATAAGCATCACTCAAGACGCCCACGCCTATTGATTTCTATGTAAGCCCACACCATGTAAGCACCATCTCGACGTGTGTCACGGTCAGTTGACACACATTGGTACGGCGTGAACTCTTGGCTTTTCATTACAGTTCACAATAAAAGCAGAGACTTCTCACCAGGCCTTCCACGTGCTCAAGCTGATGGTGATGCAGTGAGACTCTGGATTGAAGGCTTGGTGGTGCCGGACAGCGTGCTGGATCCCTGACTGGTTACAGCCCTGTAACGTAGTTCATTTGAATGTGTTTAGTTAAGAGTCTTTGTGAACAAGCACGACACATCACAACGCATGTGTCCATGTTTAAAGACCACGGCTCATTTCCACCTCAATAAAGCCAAATTTGCAATATACAATACACTGGATGTATATATATATATATATATATATATATATGCATTTATCTCCTGAATTGATTTACAAAGGCTTTTGTCTAATTAGAACAACAATTTTGTGTCAATTATGGTTTTAGATAGATAGATACTTTATTAATCCCGCAAGGGGAATTTTTTTCGCTACAGCAGCATTTTTACATACAGGTAAGAACAATATATACAAAAAATAGAATATAATAATAATATTAAATTAAATTAACTAACAAAACGAAAAAACAGTAGTGCAAGATGTAGCCAACAAACAAACAAAGGTGCTATAGTTGGGTGGTTGATTTGGCCAGAGGTGATTTATTGTAAAGTGTTATTGCAGTGGGCAGGAATGATCTCCTGTATCTGTCCTTGTGACAGCGGAGTAAAACTTTGAGTGTAACTATTATATTTTTTCAATGTAGAAAATACAGGTTTATTTCTTCTAATTAAAAGAAACTAGAAGATAACATGTGTGCATGCCTCTTTTTATTTCTGAAGCAATAATTCACGAGTCAACATTTTATCGTAATGTGGGTGCAGGTTAAATTCACTAAATATTTTGGTGGCTGAGACAGAAGTGAACCCGTACCTGCTTCCTTTTACATATGCACAAAAGTAAATACACATAAAAGAGTTAAAACGACCACGATATTAAGGGTGTTGTTACTCTAGGTTATTGGCGATAATGTCCCTCTGTGTACTAGCATTTTGAAGAATGTCACAAATATAATATCAAGTGTGTTGCTCTGCCCCAGTGTGTTAGCACTGTTAAACAGTTCTTACCTGGAAGCCACACTTTAAGCACACCAGGATGTCATGGGAGGCTGCTGGCTCTCCATCGATCATGGTCCTCTCCTTTAAGCACTCGGAGCACACCAACCACACGCTGGAGAGCACTGATTTCTTCACCGAGCTGAGGTCCACCGCCTTACTCACATGCTGGCAAGTCAACCCTGATTTAAAAAAAAAAAAACATGCTTTTATGAGCGATTTTATGACCGATCTTCCTTCGCATCACTTTTAGGGACCAATTTAGGCTTCTGAGTCATTATGTTTTGAAAGGGAGACGATGTGCTCAGCACCTGCTGTAAATTACATGTATATATATATATATATATATATATATATATATATATATATATATATATATATATATATATATCCATTGTAAGATAAATTCTCCTTTATGGATATTTCACTAGTAACAAAATAGACAAAAAATACAAAACGATCAGTGTTTAGTTAAAACCAATGCAGTTATTTCAATACTGGAAACAGCCAAGGGCAGTTGATGCATGTAATCTGTAAATTACTTGATGAAAATGTTTACGAAAAGTACTATGATGCGTCATAAATAAGTACCCTGCTTTGGGAGTATAACTAAAGAGGTAATCCCTCTTACTATCCACCGTGCTAGCACTCACTTCAAAACTCACAACCCCAACTTTACCAGTCTGGTGCTGCTTCAGTGACTCACCACTGACTTCATCTGAGGACTCCTCATCTCGAGGTTTTCTCGGCTTATTAGTCCGCTTAGTCATATCGGCGGCTTTCAAAGAGAAGGGGTCCTTTAGCCGCATCTGGAGCTCTTGAATAAGAAGAGGAAGAGGAAGAGGACAAAGGTAGGTCTTACTATACAAGGTTAAACTACTTCAACAGAACTGTGTTATAACAAAGACACATGAATGTTGCAAACGCTCGCACTCGTCCATGATCATTTTACTTTTGGTAGCACACAAATACTTTGAAAACAAGCTACAGAGTGAGTATCTGTACAGTAACCCACTATAGTGAGCCATTATTAAGCGATATTTTGAGGATATTTACATTTGCACCGGCTGAACTCTGAGCTCGATTAATACATAGTCCTTGTTTTAAGAAAAGCAAAATTGGCCGGACAAATTAGCAAATTAGCAATGAAGTCATCTTTTTAAAATCTACTTGCAAATAATTTCCAACGAATGACTGGCTTAGGTGTACATCGTAAAGACATCAGCCCATACTTGGTCTCTTCACTGGGATACCAGGCCTGTCCTGCTGCCATGTTCATTTCTTCCTCGTTTTGGGGGGATTTACACCTTCAGTCTAGTCTTTAGCAGGTGAAACACTGCTCAGATGGAATGAGATCAGGTGAACGACTTGCTTGCCAAGAACGTCCCATTGTTTGGCTCTTATAATCCCATGGTAGCCCTCGGGTTTAAGATAATTATCCTACTGCACTGTCCTCATATTGGGGGGCCCTGTGTACATTTGACCACCATCAAGCATCTTTACAGCTGACAGTCACTTGTCCCCAGTCACATTAACGTCACAATTGTTTAACCATTGCACAGGAGCACAGCCTAAACAACAGATAATGTGTAACCGTCCATACACTGACGGACTGCATAGTATGTCGACGAGAATAAATATAGCCGGCCAAATAAAAGGTGATACTATATGAAAGATAACAATTCAGTAATGTGCAATAACACGGTTAGGAAGCCTCAATCTGCCCCGACAATCCAATTCAGGTAACCTAAGCATAAGAGGCATATCTGGCGTGTATGAAATATATTTAAACAGCGAATGAACAACTTTTCAGCAGTTAGACTTGGCGAAAAAGCAGTATGGACTCACCTCTTTATTTTAGCTCCTATGTTGACTGTGTTAGCTAACCTGAAGCCAACAGTGAGATGTCAACTCTTCCTGGCTAGCAAACAGGCTAGCTACATTAGCTCGTCAGGATAAATAAAACATTAACATGTGTGTTTTATCAAACAACCCACAGAGATATTAAGGCATGTCAAAGAAAAGTACGATGTACCGACAGTAACAGCACAATTATCTTAATAATTGTTCGTTTTTGCCTTTGATTTTCAATTCTTGTTCGAGCTTTCGGTAGCATCAACTAGCAAACTAGTCAACATGTGACGCACTACGGAAGCTCAGTTTGGCCAAATGCTGCATTCACGTACAATGGCAAATCTCCCCGAAAAGGCAAAGCGCCACAGGTTCCGTGAAAGAGCTTTTCATCGTTTTGTTATGTTTTATTTAAAGAGACCAAATCTGGAAAAGTAGTGAAATATTACGGTGCCCTAATGTGTCCTACTATGGATGCAAACGTAATAATTGTATGTAATGTGGCCTCAAGTCTTTCTTTTTACATGATATGAAATTAACGGTATCATCGACACAAATCATTTTCAAATGCAATCCTTTTTGGTCAGCATTAATTTAGATGGTGTAGATTTTATTTTAACAACAAACAGATATAACTGAGTCGAGATCATAACATGTGGTGTTATCAATACATTTGAGTGTAATTTGTTTATTTAGCGTTCAGGAGAGCTCACGTAGTAGCCCGAGGCGCAGCATACTACTACTACTACTTCCTACTGATAAATCACTTGTGAGATGTGGACAGACGCGTCAGTATCACTGTTCCGTCTTTCCCATGAGCGTGAATGCATCATGTATTATGTCCTTGATACTTTTGTAGGTCATTAGCTATAGCTACTTCGGACACATAGCGCTTATTTCTATTGATAATGGGTTAACCTTTGAAATATCAGGTTAATGACTTGCGTTTGCACTCGCTAAGAAGTGAAAGGAGAAAGTAGTTTGTCCTTCTGGCGATCCATACTGATGCGCATGCGCAGGTCAATGTCGGCAGGGTGAGAGTGAGCAGTGGGTATTTGTTCTAGTAACGTTGTCGCACGTAGCTACTATTATTGCGTACTTACGGGTTTATGTTGACGAGGGGTTAATACAGAGGGTAACATAGTGTGAAAACTAAGCGCATGGCTCTCAGACGGTGTTGGGGCTTCGCGGGGGTCGCTCCGCGGCTCTTATGGAACAGTGCCGTCCTGCCTCGAGCTTCTGTCCCTGGACGAGCCCCTGCGTCCAGCCTTGTCAACACTCACCACGGTTGCAAAAGTGAGCTGTACATTTCACGTTGGCGTCGTCTTAATTTGCAGCACTGCTGCCCAGTTGTGGGGCAATGTCAGTGTGAATGTCAGCCGGGTGGCTCGTGACGCACGATCACGTTTCGACATGGTCCACGCTGATATGCCTTCTGATATGCCTGTTTTCGCTTTCAGCCGCAGGGTTGCAGCTCCGCGGGTTCAGCTCTTCGCCACCGAGCACGGATGTGAGTTATGAGCAGCTGAAGCAGCTCCTGGCGGGCCGGAAAGCTGTAGTTATAGATGTCAGGGAGCCCTGGGAGCTCAGGGAGTACGGCGTCATCCCCGGGTCAATCAACGTTCCTCGTGAGTGTTGTTTTTCCTGAAGTGCACATACACTTGCGGAGGTAACGTCATGCCCACTTGTTTGACCAGTATACAAATGTAGTATCCGAATAGTTTATGTTCGGGACATGAACAAATTCAGCAATGTTCTGTCATACAAATACGTTTGTTGTACAGCTGCTTGGTTTGCTGTGTCTCCGTTTATAATTGCAGGCCTTTTTTATTGTGGGAGAAATGCTTCAATATCACATTCCCAGTCAAATTAAGAATATTTCAACATGAATGGCACCGGCAGACGAGCTGCACAACACTCTTCGTGGTTAACATTCCTTAGATAATCCCAATAAGTGTATCTGGGTACAATGCTTTGACACTACTGGCAACGGCTCCCAGATCTGCACAGATTTCAAGTTCCACCGGCCACAGCTGACCTGTCTGTGCTTCTTTGACTTTGCAGTGGGACAGGTGAACACTGCCCTCCAGCTGGCTCCGGAAGAGTTCAATGAAAAGTACGGTGGTGAAATGCCCCAGCAGACGGATAACGTTGTGTTCACCTGTCTGGCAGGGGTCAGGAGCAAGACGGCCCTCAACACGGCCGTGTCGTTGGGATACAAAGAGTGAGTCTCCTTGGCGCGTATATCTGTCACAATCATTGCTTCTCACCTCATTGTCAAGTCCACAAAATATTGAACCAGTCATGTATAGGAAGTATCAAATAAGATTTCTTGTTATTGTTCGTAGTTAAACGTGTTTTTTCCAGTCGGAGCCAAGGCTCGAGTACCACTACGTTGTTATGGCTGAAGGTTATATCCGTTATATTTTGTCTTGAGACAGTATCACGTTTCAGCAGCTTGAGATTATTGTAACTGTTGTTGCACAACGCCAACCCATCATGCAGTGCTCTTTTGAGAGCTGCCACATACAACATGCAGAGTGTTACTTTAATAACAGCACATTCAGACACAAATGCAGTTCCAGTTTTTGACGCGCCTCTCTGTTCAACATTTCATCGACTTTCTTTTTTCCTCCCTACGTTTCAGTGTTCAGCATTACCTGGGTGGATGGCAAGACTGGGCGAAAAATGAACAGCAGAACTGATCTAGAGATGGCGAAACCATTAATATATAATTTTTGTTCAGCTTTTAATCGAGATCTGACTAGCAATCTTTTTCTGAAGATGCTCATTCACTCGTCTGTTGTTTTCCTCATCTGTGAATCCCAAAGACTGAAACCAGAGGGCTCAACACGCATCAACAAGTCACATCTGCTGCTAAAGAAAACATTTTAAAAACTACTGCAACGTTTCGTGAAGTCACTTGTAATTTAATTTCATCATAGAACTATTTATAAACCCTTTACGACTTCTAAAGAGACAAATATATAATCTGTGAATACCTAAACCATAATACAAATATCCATAGAAGGGTGTTTATTTCTACATTATCTATGCAAATGAATACTTTGCTGTGTATGATTGTGAGTTCAAATGAAGTTGATGCTCATAGATGCATCTGCAGTTGTTGCCAACATCATTCAATGAATAAAATTATAGTTTTGATTAACAGTGATGTCTAGTTTGTGTTTTGTAATATTTTTTCTCAGGTCTTTAAAAAACGACAGCTATTTCAATAACTTGTGTTATGCACAGGGCGGCTTGCTGAGGTGACAGCTGCTGGGACCGAGATGATCTACGGTATTGAAGGGCTGTGTCTAATAACCGCTGTGTCTCAGTATGAATTTGCCACCCACCCTACAGGGAACAATAACAGCTTCCTTCGTCATCCACGGTGATGAATGTGTTTTTTTCCAACGGAGGAGAATACCTTAACTACACTATGTCGGCCGCTGCCGGGGACCTTGTTTCTTATTAACTTACCCTTCTACAGCTTGAGCTGAAAGTCCAAACAGGACACACACACATACACACATGCCATTCTCGTGATCAGTTCAATCAGGATGTCTAAATCACCAAAGTGCCCCACAAAACTTAGAGGGAGCTTGTTGATGCTGAGTCATTGTCACTGAATGGGAAAATTACCTCAAATTGATTTACCAGAGGCATGAGTAAATAATCTGGCTCAGAGGTGTTAATGCCATTTGTGTTCATATTATAAACAGTGTTCTCCCAGCAAGCAAGGGAACCCCCCAACTGATTGTACATATTCATATTTAACTGTCAAAGCAGGTCTGTGAGTCTAAACAGTGTAACTACACCCTATCATTTGGAAAACACAAAAAGCAATAAATGACTCTGGAAAGAAGCACGTCCACACCGTCTCAATCTTGCGTTCCCCTTCGCAATTTTTGGTTGTGTCAGCATTTGAAGTGAGGCTTCATAAATAGGCCTACTGTAATAGAAAATACCACAACGATGACGGACGCTATTTGGTTGCCACGTGAAAAGAAAGAGCTGGTCCGCTGGAGATGGATTGTTCACGTGACTGATTCCACCTCTCCCCAAAAAAGTCCCACGCTGCTGCAAGATCGGAGCTCAGTGGAAAGGAATAGACGCTAGCTTGATCCGTCAGGACAGGCTGTCACAGGAACAGTGAATCAAAAAGCAGTTTATAAACGTGATGAAAAAACAATATCATCTGGCTTTTGGACAGGTTATAATGTGATTGTGTACGTGTGTGTGTAACCTGGGTGTTGGGTTTCTATGAGGGTTAATGTTGCTGGTATTTAATGTTTACAGTAAATATTAAGGGCAGTGCAACGTTTACTGACCCCTGACCAAGTGACCCTGAAGGTGTCAATAGAGAAGAATCGCCCCTGAACAGACGTGAGCACTGTTTTCTCCCCTCATATCACTGTGCCATGTCAACCATAAACTCCAGACTAGCCCCTCCCTCCCTCTCCTTTTCTTCTGCCTCCTTATTTCCCCTCAGCGGCAGTTCATTTAATTCCCTTTCCTTTTTTCCCCCTGATTACTATATGGTTTTAATATGTTGAAAACACATCAGACAAATAAGTGCTAATATATGTCAAATCATGCTGGGGCTCTTTGTTCCTCCGCGGCCGCAGCCTCATCAGGTCACCCTCCAGCTTCGGCTCAGCATTCAATTAAAGTCCCTCGTCCCATCAGAGCAGATCACATCAGTGCTGCACCTACTGGCTGATACAGGACCCTGCCCGCTTGCCCACTTGCCCGCTTGCCCGCTTGCTTGCAAGCTTGCCTGTCTGCTGCCCAGTGCTGTAGTGGACAATGAGGCGGTGGCTGTACAATAATCCCAGCGAAACCCATTGTGGTTCTGGTAAAAGGGAGACTAATACATGATCGCATTCTGTGTTTTGCAGAAAGACTAATGGGTGATGCCGTCAGCCACTATAACAGCCACGCTCTGCTCCTCACAAGCCGTTGGCAGATATCTGAGCGGCAGGTCAAGCCTGATTTGGAACAGAGGCTCGACATTCCACAGGTGTGGGCTCATGAACTGGGCTGCCTTTGACAAAGCTGGGGGCATAGCTGGCAGCGGTCAGTATAAAACCAGAGACTGGGTTGACAACCAGGCAGTGCAAACAAGGTGGAACAGTGAAGTGAAGTGCAGCAAACCACAGACAGGCCCTGCTTTGAGTATTTCCTTCATCTCCCATCAGCAAACCAGAGGAAGCACGGTCGCTGCCGCAGCCATGAGCCGCAGCCCGGAGAGGATCTCGTCCTACCGCCGTCACTTTGAGGACAGCAGCAGCTCGTCCTACCAGGTCAGGGTGTCCAGCCCATCCCCCACCAGGAGAGACGCCCGTCATGCCTCCACCGGTTACTCCTGCAGATCCGGGGCCGGCGGCATGCGTGTGGAGTCAGTGGGACGGAGGGCCACCTCGGCTGCACGCAGGACTCGCACGACAGGAGCAGGGTAAGCTCCATCAGCTCCAGTGCCTACAGATGGACAGATGTAGGGTTTATGAGTAAGAGGGCTGTACAGTTAGATTAGTATTTGTCATTTTAAAAAAAAAATAACCTTATGTGAAAGTAAGTTCCTCTATTTTCTCATGGAATGCCATCTACCCCTTCTTCAAATGTCTCCTTGGCCCACGGGTAACCTTTCAGGGTGAGTGCAGGAGCCATGGTCTGTGTTGGGCCAGGTGGAGAAATTCCTATGGATCTGGATATGGCTGCAGCCGAAAACCAAGAATTCCTCAACACCCGCACAACTGAAAGACAGGAGATGGTAGTCCTCAATGACAGACTGGCTGTATACATTGACAAGGTAAAACAGACTTCAAACTAACCTCATTTGTCTTATATTTGTCAGGCCTGGCTAAAAATATATTTTGTTGAAAAATGGGAGCATATTACTCTCACCTCTTTGAGCCCAAGGACAGGGAACACATTGTGGTGTCTGGTTCAGACGCACTGGAAATCACAGAGGAGGGTTTTTTTTGTGCTCACAGGTTCGCTCACTCGAGCAGCAGAATAAGCTTCTGGAATCGGAGATCGAGGCCTACCAGAACCGCTTTGAGAATCCATCAGGTCTCCGCCTCCTGTATGAGGAGCAGCTGAGGGAGCTGAAAAAGATCGCCGACCAGATGAGAGTTCAGCGGGTGAGACAGAATTCTCCGAGCCGCACATCGCCTCGGTTTCTCCTTTCACATTTCAGACGCTCAGCAGAGCGTGAGGACTGAATTCTTTGTTTCCGGCGAGGTTTACACCTCACTGAGCTGTAGCTGGATCCATCCAAGCAACGATACAAGACGTCAACTTGGTGTTTTCAAGGTTCCTTACCTGGTAACGGGCTTATTTCTGGCAGGCAAATGGAGAGGTGCCTCAGCGTGTTAAGGTGTCATGGAGTACAGCTGTCTTCAGCTATGTTTTATGCACAGATGAGATGGCTTGATTGTACATCTGAAGACACACACACACACACACACACACACACACACACACACACACACACACACACACACACACACACAGGAATGAAGTTAAGATATAAAATGCAAAAGTAGCTGATCTACATTTTGCACACACCCTCGCACGCATCTTCAAATCTAATAGACGACCCTATTACTTCTGGCTTCTTGGTTTTCAGGACATTTCCTTGGCGGCTAAGGAGTCCAAAGCTGCTCAACTGGAGGCAATCAAAATCAAATACCAGGAGGCAGTGGAGCTGAGGAGGAAAGCTGAGTTAGACATTGAGACCTTCCGTCCAGTGGGTTACATTTAATTAGCTGATATCTCCTTCATCATTGAATTAATTTTACAGTCCCAAATCCACATGATAACCGTGGTGTGTGTTCCTCAGGATGTTGACAAAGCCACCTCCTCACGCATTGCCTTGGAGAAGAAGCTGGAGCAGATGGAAGTTGAAATTGAATTCCTCAAACGGGTCCATGAACAGGTGGATACTATCTTCATGTAAGAAGTACGTATCGAGTTTGCCTTCCATTTTTGTATGATGACAAACAATTTCCTTTTTCCCAGGAAATTGAGGAGCTCATGAATCGGATCTACTCGGCTCACGCGTCAGCTCAGAGTGCATTCGCCCTGCCCGACCTAGCAGCTGCTTTGAAACAAATCCAAACACAGTACGACGACATCGCAGCCAAGAATCTCCAGGTAAAATAATCGTGCATTAGCATGTCTGAGGTCAAGTTCGCTGTGTTGTAGATTAAATTCATGTCATTAAATTCATTCCCTATTTTTAGGAGATGGATTCATGGTACAAAAACAAATTTGAAGATCTGACCAGTAAGACGTCAAGGCACGTGGATAGGGTTCGAAGCGCTAGAGATGAAATAGCAGGTGCCAAGAAGGACGTGAGTATCCAAAGTGAAAATTAATTAATGAGGCTTGATTGACAATTGATATAAAATGACTATAATCATAAAAATATCTCCAGATCCAAAGCAAGGACCGTGACTTGGATACCATGAGGAGCAGGAATGATTCTCTGGAGGCCAAGATCCGAGAGACACAAGAAAAGTACAAGAAGGAACTGGAAGACCTGCAGGTAAAGATCGACTCATATAGTCCCAGGCTGCAAACTGGGTGTCATACCAGAGTCAATTGTGAACACATACGCTTACTTTCATGCATGCAGACCCAAAGCTGCCACAATAATGAATTAGTAACAGTAATATTATGGCTCTGTTAACCTAATAGGCTCGGATTGAGGCCCTGCAACTTGAGCTGAAATCCACAAAGGCTAAAATTGCACTGCACCTGCGCGAGTACCAGGACCTTCTGAATGTCAAGATGTCTCTTGAGATTGAGATTACAACATACAGGTGAAGGAAATAATACTGATAGTTGATGTAGTGCTATCAAATATCTTTTAATAAATGTAAACAAAAGTTTTGTCCTTTTCAAATATTTGATTTTCGTTACAGAAAACTTATTGAAGGAGAGGATCTGCGGCTCTCTGACATGATGCAAACCCTGTCCATTACCAGCTGTAGCTCGGGCGCCATTAGTGGTGGGATGAGCTTCAGTGGAGGAGGAGGAGGAGGAGGAGGAGGCTTAGGCGGTGTTGGTGGAATGGGTGGCGGGATGATGGGAGGTAGTGGTGGAGGTGTTGGAGGCATGGGGAGTGGAGCAGGAATGGGTGGAGGCATAGGTGCTCAAGGCAGTGGGGCTGGAGGAATGGGTGGAAGAATGGGTGCTGGTGGTCTGGATGACAAGAAGGGTCCTACTGGAAGGGCAGGAGGGGCAGACATGAGTGGCGTTCATGGATTGGGAGCTGGGGGTGGAGGTGTAGGAGCCGGTGCTGGAGGTGTGGGTACTGGTGGAGGCAGGGGAGGAGTGGGTGTTGGAGGAATGCATGGTGTTGGCGCTAATGCTGGCATTGGGGGTGTGGGCACTGGTGCTGGAGGTGTGGGCACTGGTGCTGGAGGTGTGGGCACTGGTGCTGGAGGAATGGGCACTGGTGCTGGAGGTGTGGGTGTTCATGGAAATTTGGGATTCAGCACCGGAGGCAAAGGTGAGGGTGGTGTTGGAATTGGTGCAGGTGGTGGCACTGCAGGATTAGGTGGCATGAGCGGCACTGGCATGGGGTTTAGTGTGGGAAATGGCGGTGTTGGTGGAGGGACGAGTGATGGAGATAGAGATGGAGGTAAAGATCGTGGAATGACTTATAATGGGATGGGTGGCGGAATTGGAGGCAATCGAGGAACTGAGGATGTGGGGGGAGGTGTTACACTTTCAGGCATTGGTGGAATGGGGAAGATTGGTGGAGGAATGGGTGACACTGGTGGATATGGATCCGACGGATATGACAGCAACAATGAACCCTACGCAGAGCAGGCTGTGGAGCTGACGGAGAGGAGGACGGTACTCATTAGGTAAAGGTACCATCAGGTATTTTTTCTATTTCTTTTATACGTTTTTTTTACATTCTTTGTATCGCAGCAGTAAAATTCTGAAAATAAAATCAGACATGCTCATGCTTAGGAAAGAACTATAAGTGTTTAAACCTGCTTTAAAGCCAGAATACAGCTACTTTGAGGTCCAACAAGCTTCTTTTGGATACTTGAGCCTCTCTGCATTTTCTATCCTGCCCTACAGAACCGTTAAAAATGAGGATCAGGTGCTGGAGGTGGACCGCCAGGAACAGACCTACATCATCACTGGTGCAGCCGACGACACCGACGAGGAATGAGCAGCATGAATTCCCAATTGACCTCCCCTCGCCCTTAAACCTCCACGCCCCTCTGAGCTTTGCACTGGCCAAAGCCCATGTCTGGGCACTGACCTTTGCCCTTTGCCCTGGACAAGAAGACCATGAATGACCCTTTGCCTCAGAGTGAAACCTTCACCTCATAGTGTTTAAATATGCCTCACTAGTAACACTAAACATGGTCTCTTAACTTTTGTGTGCCTTACACTCCCCCCTCTTTTCTACTTGCTTCAAATAAAGCTATCAGCATTCAATTACTTTGTATTTTTTGGTGTTTGTGCTTGAGGTGCCACATAAGGACACAGGATGTTATCAATACTATAATCATGAAATGCTGGTAAAAGCATATTTTTTGCTCAGCTGAGAGAGATGTTGCTTATTTTGACAGTTTGGGCTTGGAAGGATAAAAAATGAATAAGGGGAAAGGAAGTAGTGAGGGAACAGCAAAACCGAGAGAAAGACAGAATCACCTGAGGGTCGAGGCGGTCGCCCTGACACTTTCTGGAGGGCTAAGGAATCCGTCAGTCAAATTCTGTCCTGCAGCAGAGTGACGGCACACAGCCGTTTCCTGTCCCCATTCCATCCACATCCACACCTTTTCCTCCTGCTGCTGATTGGGAGCGATTGGATCTGGCCAGCAGATGCCAAACACGCTCAGTGTCCTGCTCAGGGGCTGAGAGCAAAGACATGCAACACACCAATCCTCTGAGAGAAACTGCAACAAAAGATAGGAACAGGACCAGTGTTATTATGGCAACAAAAGCATTGCTGTGCCATCATTAGAATAATGACTTAAGTCAAGGGAAGATCAAAAACCTTCTATTATATCACAGTGCAATGCTTCTACAATAGTGGAAACCTTAAAAAAGATGGGAATGATCACATTAATAGAAAAAAATGCATATATTTATTTTTTAACTACTTATAACTAACTATATTTAATGCTTCAAATGTGATTTGACTACATTTTTTAAAGGATATGCTGATAAACACTTATTCCTGAGAAAGTGGGTTACAATATATTTAACAAAACAATAAAACTTCCAACTCAGGAAAAATGCTAAATATCAACAAAAAATAGAAGGAAAAAGGGAGGTATTTTAAATTCAAAGACTATTTGGGAATAATATATATATATATATATATATATATATATATAGAGAGAGAGAGAGAGAGAGAGAAAGAGAGATATAGATATAGATATAGATATATATAGCTATATATATATAGCTATATATATATATATATATAGCTATATATATATATAGCTATATATATATATATATATAAAATCAAACTTATGATTCAGATGACAATATAATGAAAAACAAGGAAGATAAAATAAAAACGAGAAATTACCTTAAGTATTATTTGGAGCCAAAGCGTCTTACTGTAATATATCATTGCTTAATAAATAATGTGTACAATTATTATACACAGACTTCATGTTGAAGCAATCAATATTTCTCTCGCACATCGTTTCCACAAGCTCATCCCACCCGAACACGCAGGAGACAATTAGTTTGAGTCCAGAACTGTCAGTCGGAGATATAATGAGCAGCGGCGAGACGCTCATATCATTAGATTACATTTTGTTACCGCGAATTATTAATGTGCATCCAACCCGAACGATCAGCGGCCTTTACATTGAGGCTCAAGTTCAGGGAGATAAATGCACTTCTCGTCAATATGATGAGATGGAATATATTATCAATATAATTAACAGGAGAGCGTGTAAGTCATTGAAACTGCGTGTGTTTGGGATGCGGAGCTCTCCATGGTGCTTCGTCTTCACGGTGGAAAAACGGACGCGTTGGAAGAGACGAGTGTTGTCTTATCATTCAAATGAATAAATAAAATATACACAAACCCGCCTTCGCAGACGCAAACAGTTTGTCAAAACACATTCCCTACGAATTTTCAAATACAAATGTGAGGCAATTTTTAAAATGTTCTAATATTTGGCGAATTTAGACACAAATTATTACTATCATCATCATGGTTTTCATAATTATATTATTGTTGTTGTATTGTCATCATCATCATTATTACAATAATAACAATTCTTTTTTATTATCGATGTTATCGTTAATATTTCTGTATGATTGATTCCTGCAAAATATCCGCTACAAAACAGAAAATTAAAAAAAAGTTTCTAAAAAAACAAACATGAAAGGGGGAAAAAAGGCAACGCAATTATCCAGATATTTGTTGAGATAATAACCATGACTTGGGCCAAAACATCTGGCCTCGTTCAACCATACAGGCCAGTCAAGGTTACGTGTCTTTAAACGTGCTCTTTGGCATCATAGATGTTTTGCTCACTTTTAGTTTGCAGAAACACGCCGCACAGCCAGTTGGGTCACTAACCTCCATCCATATAAGAAAATGCTGTTTTATTCGGAGCGGAGGGAGAAAGCTCCTTGTATTCACCGAGAAGGGCAAAAGTTGTGACTTTCTTTGAAACCTGCGATTTTCTGTCACTTTGTGCGTATGCTTTGGGTGGCTAAATCCCAATTAGGGTCGGCTGACACGCTGCTCTATTCATGCAGAGCCGCGCCTGCATACATTTGCCTAGGAATGAACTCCTCAAATAGATCTCCTGCTAAATGCGTCGGACAGCAGAGAGAATCGGCCTGAGTGACACTTTCTTTCCGAGGCGCTCGAGTGAGAAAAGGTATGAATTTATAAGGTACACCGAAACATATCAATTCACGCAAACTTCACACGCTTTTATCCGCGTCTCCTCATGCGAGACAAAGTGAGTTTAAGTCAGGGAAATGTGGCCTGAAAAAGCCCGGCGCAAAAAAAAAAAAAAAAAAAAAAAAAAAAAGAAAGAAAAAAGAAAAAGAAAAACTTTGTAGAGACTTTGAATACCGAAACGGTGCAGCCCACTTCGGTGGGAGGCAAAAAAAAAAAAAGAAGAAGAAGGGAAAAGGCATTTTGAATGAAATCACGCATGAACAGCGTTGAATCAGGTGCCGTTTATTCGGCTCCTCTCTAATGCGATTTTGAATATTAGTCTGGCTTAAAATCCCAATCATGTCATCTGGTGGGAGTCCCATACAAGCATAATTACTATTCAAACGCGTCGCTAATGTCCCACCCGCATCAAGGCAGCTGGTCTGCCTCTGGTGCAGCTTGCATCTTTCCCCAGGTTTCTCAGAGAGAAAAACACCTTCAACACGGTGGGTGTAAAGAAAGAAAATAATAATAAAAAAAAGAAGAGGCGAGGAAAAAGATAAACAGGCCCGTCAAAAAGCTTTTTTCCCCTCTTTGTTTGAGATCTGAAAGGAGTAATAATACGTTCTGATTCCTTTGCTGGACAGAGTTCAACCTGTCCCCGAAAACCAAAAGCACGAGGATTTAAGTTGTCTTTTTTTCTTCTTCTTCTTCTTTTTAATTAGGCCTTAAGAAGTGTGACCAAATAAATGTGAGAGGTGCCGAAGGTGTGGGCTTACATGCGGAGAAATAAATGGATTTAGACAAACACGGAGTCATTTCTAAGACGTGGGAATCTGTGAGAAATAGGCCACGCTGCTAAGTGGGACAATGATTGGGCTCCTCTGAATAGACCCCAAACAAAGTTTATGGGTCGACATAAAAAATGTGTTTTCTCCCGAGCTCGGAGGGGTCTTAAATGGTAGGCCATTGAAACCAGTCCAGGAGAGGTGGTGGTGAACCCTTGGCACCCCTGAAGTATAGTCGGGGAGCATGAATGGAGATCCCTGGTGGGGCATTGCTCTCTGTATTTACCGCGTTGCTTTGCAGACAGGTTGTTCCTCTATATTCATGGCTCATTAATGGCCAACCAGTTAAATCAGAGCCCCACCGTTTAGACAGTTAAAATCCCCCCCCACCCACCCCAAAAAAAGGCTGGCAAGAGCCAGGCAGAGCCGCCCCATAAAAACGTCTCGCGACTGCGATTCTTCTCCGGCCGTTATTTACGTTTATTAAAGAGACGCGGGCTTTGATTTAAGAGATGCGCACTGGCGGAATGCTGTTGATTGACTCCGCGATATTGTCCCAGAATAAAGATCAGACCATGTAATTCATGTGTCTTTTCTCTTTTAAAAGAAGCATGAGGAACAATACCGCCGGTCAAGCCATTTAATTTCATTTAATTTTCCATCCCATTTGCCTCCAACACTGTTCCCCCTCTGACACCGAGCCTTTTGACTGCTCGTCGGGGCTTCAGAGCGCACAGAGGAGCGGGGAGATTCAATCCAGCGACTTCTCCCGCGAACAGAAAGGAAAAGTCTTCGCCTTTTTCTCTCCTCCTCCTCCTTCTCCTCCTCCTCCTCCTCCTCGGAGAATAATTCATTTCACTGTGGAGAAGTGCGGGGCTTAAAAAAAAAAAAAAAACAGCGCAGGGGTGGATGGGAACCAGCCGCAAATGGCGAAAGCGTTAATAAATAACCCCCTCCGCACAGCCAGGCGCAAACATTGCGCCCATTGATGAGATTGTTCGCGTGTCGTTCAGGCCCTTTGACTGACTGTGGAGGAGCGCGGGGAGGAGAGGGAGAGGGAGAGAGAGAGAGAGGAGAGACGAGGGATGCCTGCGGAGAGAGAGAGACAGAGAGAGAGAGAGAGAGAGAGAGAGAGAGAGAAATATATATAGAGAGAGATTAATGTATATTAGTTTATTTACAGTGTTTGTTAACTCAACACGCTGAATTCAAACTGAAATAAATGAATGCACTGATTTAATCTGAGCTGTGGATTGTGTGTCGTTGTTGTTTTGTGTTGGTTTATTTTATTTATTCTTTATTTGATTCATTCTTATCAAATAAGAAAAATACTGCATGGAGGCATAACTCCAATCACTTTTGGACATTTTATTATATTACTTTATTTGTTCTAAACAGTCATATCCTGGGGATTTTTTTTTTTTGCCAACACAAGAATGGGCTAGTTGTCCACAGTGGACAGGTCAGAGGTCAAAGTGTTCATGGCCTCAATTGATCGCCCACAGGTTCCTCTGTTCTTCTCCTCTGCACAGACTCATCATCAGCATCAAAAGGCTCCAATAACTTGCGACAACCTGCTGCACAGAGCCACGTGTTCTCCCTTTTCTCTCCGAAGTCTCCGATCATAACGCACTCATTAATAGACGACTATAGTTCCAACCGACCATGAGTCAATCAATCATTTCAGGCTTTTAAGATCCTTTTACCATCAGGGTCATGTGATCTGAAATAGTGTCGACCTACAGTGTATGCACATGTCCCATGATAATCTGAATGTGGTTACAATTGAGCTGATGGTCCATCAAAGCTCTGACTGTTTTCATTTGTTTTGCTTATTAATGATGCACAGTGAGACGAGTGTCTAAATATTAGACTTTTTAAATTTTTAGATAAACTGAAGAATTAATTGATCCTTCTGGCAAAATCCCCGTACTTTAAATGACACTAACCATTAAAAAAAATAAAAGGACTAAAGATTAAAGCAGGACTACTTTTAGCTCAATGCAAACATTTTGGAGATACGTGGTTCACACAGGACAGAACATGTTTTTTAAAATGATTTTACCCCGTAAAATCAATCAAGAAAATCAAGACCCTCAAGTCAATTAGTTAAACACTTTAAATCAATTATTTATTCCCAATAATTTAATCTTACTGATTTTAGATTAGAATGGATTAGAGCATACTAAACTAAATATTGAAACAGTTTATTCACCAAATATCAGATTTTCCTCTAATGCTTCACAATCTATTTACATAATATTCCTGTGAAGATTTGATCTGATATTGGGAATTTTGAGCAAGCTTATAATGAGTTAATTATAATTATTAATTACAAATTCATATGTTGACTCGAAAATGCCTGAATTGAGCTACCAGTCAAAGGTATAATAATGTCATTATTACCCCCCCCCAAAGAAGAATTTGTGTCATTGTGTTTTTTTTCTGGCCCTTGCACACTGATCCAGCAGAATATACGTGTTGAATGAGGAAGACAAGACAAGAAAACCACAAGTGTGTGCGTTGGGAAGATGGTGATGGTTGTTCTTAAATTGTTGTTTTTTTTTTTCTCTCCCCCTTCTCTCTCCCTCTTCCTGCTGCTGGTTCCTTTTCAGTACCTGCCTGATCTCAACCCGGCACACGCCGAGAGTCAATAGAAGTTAACAAGTCCTCTAAACTTTCCTGCTCTTTTGTTAAACTACGGGAACAAAGGAGGAGGGAGAATAAAGCGCTTTGAAGTGGATAAAACCTCAAAGAATGCCAGCCAAGTAGATTTAAAGTAGCCGCTGATTTCCAAAACCTGGCCTGAAAGAGGAGAATGGAAAAGGGTGAGGATTTATGGACAAATTATACAGTGGATTTGTCAGTTAAAATATCGGAACTGTCTGGAGGACAAAGCCACATGCTGAGGATTAATGGTCGCTCCGGACCTTTGATTCTGCTCCCTCTTTTCTCTGCTCTTGACAAATTGGATTTTGGGGATGGGAAGGTCGCCTGGCCCTTTGTGTCTCTTGACCGTTTTGGAGCAATTCATTATGCGGCGGGGTGAGGGAAAGTCTCCATGTGACCAGGCCGGCCCGTTTTCCCCTCTCCTCACAGCTGCTGGGAGAGCCCAACTCTCTCACACTCACTCACTCACTCACACACACACACACACACGCACACACGCAAACCCACGCGCACACACACACACACACACACACACACACACGGAGCGGTGCGGAGAGTTGTTGAGAGAGGGGAGGACGGGGGAGGGGGGGGGGGGGGGGCTACCTTGCCTGCGCCATCACTAGAAAAGCCGGAGAGCATAACGCCAACGCATCACTTTGAGGGCGGATATCGGCCGGTCCTCATCCTCTCTTCCTCCTCCTCCTCTTTTTCTTCCTCCTCCTCCTTCCTTGCACTCTCCCACTCGGTCTCCATCAGTCTTCATGGTTCTGATCTCACCCCACGCCATGCAAGCCACCCGGGCGTCCACCACCGTCAGTGTGTTTGCGGACTGCAGCGTCCCGGCCGGGCTCCGGATAGGACCGGTACCGGGCGTCTTCAAACTCGGGAAGTACGTGTCGGACCGCAAGGAAGTTGGACCCAAAAAAAAGGTGAGTTAAAAAAAAAAAAAAAAAAAAAGAACCGCTGAAAACATTTCATGAAAATGTGTTTCTCTCTGAGCTGTAGGTTTCGGTACTTGTTTTCAAATGTGCAACGCCATGAATGCGTTTTATTTTGAAATGTGTTGAAGTGCTGCGGGTTAATCAGGTGCATTGGATAGCTCTGAATAAAGGTTGCATTGCTATATTTTTTTAAATCAACGTTCATGTAGTGCTTTATTACCAATTGTGTTATTCAAAAAATTGCATCCAAAACTTTTTTTTCCCCACAAAACCTTTTAATATTTTTTGGTGAACCAAAATAGACAACAAATAACCCCTTTTAATATCTAAACACACTTTATTTTACTCGCTTTAAATTTCAGCGTGCGTCATATTAAAAACGAACGGATTGATTTGGATTTTTAAAGCTCCCACTGTCAAACTCCATCGGGCCTTCGCTTATTAATTGGTTTGGCCTGTCAAGTTGGAAATAATTGAGCTCCATTAGTGGCCGACTTGTCAGTCTGTGCTTCTACTTAACCGGCCTAATGGGCGACCCGGGTCTGCTGTGTGGGATTTCATGCCCTCAGCCGCCTCACGTTTCCCCGCCTGGCGGGCCTGTTATCCCGATGAGCCGTTTAACTTTAATGCAATCCGGCCACGGAAAGATGCCACCGAGGCCGGGGCCGCAGCCCCGGGGCCATACGGAAAAATTGCTGATAATAATAAAACCTTATAAAAGACAGAACTAAACAAACCGCATTCGTGTTATTTGACAGGGATTATTCTGAGCGTGTGTGGCGGTGAATCATATATCTGAGGAGCAGAGGAGCAGAGGAGCAGAGAATTAGAAAAAAAATAAAAGTCTCCAGACATATAACACTTTCAAACACCTATTTTCTGCACGCGCACAGGAGTAGACACTCTCCGGCTCTGGGCGCATCTATAACCGCACCCTGTTATTGTTGGGAGCTGTCAGCGGCTGTGATTGATGCGTCTAAATGCGTGGCCCCGGGCTCCCGGCGATCATCAGGTGCAATCTCCGTGTCAAATGTCACGCTTCGATCTTTAATGTCCTTGAACAGTTTAGAAACGCTCTGACACTCCTCAAATTCGTTTCCCATATCAACTCAATTAGGCCCGAGTGTCATTCTCTTTAGTAAATTATCAGCAGAGCGGATAAAGACGCATTAAGCGCGCTTTGGTCATGCGTGGTCGAAGCACCTCCAGGTAACGCAGCAGACCGACATTGACAATAGTGGCGAGATCATTCGCTTAATAAAATATAAATACATACAAATGAACAAAAATAATAAATAGGCTGATTTTTATGAATAAAGTTTGTGGAGAAAAACCGCAGGCCAAACGTGTTTTTGAAAACGCTGTATAGCCGAAATATTTATTTACTTATTGGTTCGTGAAATGTTGAAGTTCACATTCCCCATCGTTCCTATCAAACTGTATTTAGTCAAAATGCCTCGTGCTCATTCTGAACCGTTTGTCTCTTAGATCCGCTTGGTGCGGGGGGAGTTCGTGGATGAGTCGGGCTGTCCCGTGCCAGACTGGATCGGACTGATCCGCGCCGCCAGGAACAGCCAAGAGCAAAACCTGGAGGCTGTGTCGGACTTACCTGGCGGACAGGTGAATGTTCTTTACATCACACTTTTGAGGCCAATGCCAAATGTCACACATACACACATTTGGACACCTCGGTTAACTTCAGCTCCTCTTCCCCTTTTTCTGTTTGAAGATTTTCTACCGCGTGCTGAGAGAAATCCCCGCAGGAGAGGAGTTCAGTGTTTGGTACTCCAACGCTCTAGCCCAGTGGTACGACATCCCCACCACGGCCACTCCAACGCACGACGAGAAAGGTAAATCCGACTGCTAATAATAACCCAGAGAGTTCAGCCAAAACGGCCAATATTATCTGAAAATGAAGTGAAGGGAATTACAGGAAAATGATGACCTGTAGTTCCTCTGAATTATAAGGGTCTACTGTTTATCTGGCTGTGAATAGACGTGGAGCACCGGGGATGACACAACATCGACGTGTTGAGGGGTCCATCACTGCACAGTTAAATGACTGCCAATACCCGGGATGTCCCTCCTTTATCGCTCAGTGACGGAAATCAATTGGATGTTGTTTTTACCCCAGGCAGCCTTTTTTTTCCTTCTTTTTTACGTCATTTATTAATTTATTTAACGTAGAATGCCAGCGATACCACATTCGTTTTTCATTTCATGAAAATAAAATATATTTAAAAATCACTTTCTTTTAGAAAAAAATCCCGTTTAATTCGTTTAAATAAAGGGTTGATAATATTACTCCAGGCCCACAGCAGCAACGATTTAGCCAGATGAAGGTGAATGATTCAATATTGAAGAGCAAAACTAAAGACAACGCAGGTCATAAAATAAACAGCACAATTAATGGGGCACTGCAGTCCAATTTCAGCTTTAATCACCACAGAATTTTTTTTCCTTTCAAGATTTCTTGTTTGAGTTTCGTCATCAGCATGTGTTTGGACTTTTAATCGTTTTGTTTGGGCTGGTAATGATAATTTTTGGCGGTTGCGCTTGGGGATTAGTCCCTAATCTTGGATAAACACCAGCTCGGAAGGAATTAATCCGTTAAAAAAAAGAAAAGGAAAAGATTATTATCCACAGACACTTTGCAGGGGATTCCATCAACCGGCGATGATTTTTGGATGACATGTTTTATTTGGACCGGGAAGGGCCTCTCAACTAATTGAATAAATGTAAAAAGCAAAATGGCGAAGCTTCAAGTGATATCAACCTTGCGCCGGGAAAAGATAATAATAATTGCGATAAAGTAATTATGGTACTTGAAGCATAATAAAAAAAAAGAGAAAGAAATCAATTAAAAGCAGAAATGGACGCGTCTCGGCGACCATGGAAGAAGAAAGAGGGCTGGTGATTCAGTTGCGAGACGGAGGTTAACAAATGTCATCGCGTCATTAATATTCATGTATTCAAAAGCAAATAAATTCAAAAACAAGTGCTTCACGGCAAATTAGGTGGGTGCGTCAAGGTATTGTGGCCTAATGAATGCTAACTTTTATATGGGGTGTATATTGCCCTGATTCTCCGGCCCATCACCGTGTGCGCTCCTGGACATACGCTCGCTCCCATTATTAGGCGTCAACAGATGGGCCGGCGCCATTGTTTCTGGAGACTTGCGATTTCAAGCAACAGCTGCTGTCACTTCCACGGGAAAGCGCACAGAGAGGGAGAGTGCCGCGTTCAATGCATCGGTTCCTGAGCGCCAGATTGGGCAGGGCGTTTGCTCTTTTGATGGCGATCATAAACAATGGCCCGTATGAGGATTACAAAATCATTACATCTATATTAACCTCTGAGTGCTCGACTGGGGGGCGGAGGGTCATTAAAATGGCCTCCTGTGCCATTTGGCACCAGATCTTAGAAACCGGATCACACCCATGATCCTTATATTTGAATTTAAAGGTGATGAGCAGCAGTGACTGATGGAAATGTTGCTCTTTAAAAGGGACATTTTCAAGGGAACATTGATGTTGCAATGTTTTAATATGACAACCCCTCCATTTTGATGGCAAAGTGATGCGAAATTTATGTATTTTCGTTTACATCACACCCTCTGCACAATTTATGTGCGCGTGCTACGGGTGTAACCCTAACACTTATGGTGGTTTGGGGGTTAGAAGAAGAAGAAGAAGAAGAAGAAGAAGAAGAAGAAGAAGAAGAAGAAGAAGAAGAAGAAGAAGAAGAAGAAGAAGGAGGAGGAGGAGGAGGAGGAGGAGGAGGAGGAGGAGGAGGAGGAGAAGGGGGCACTTGTCTGTGTCGGCGCTCACAGGTCTTTTCTCTACAGGTTGCCAAAGCTGTTATTTTCATTTTACGCACGGACCTGGCATTTTACGCACGGGGATATTTAGTACATTGTCATGTCGTTATCTGGCTTCACGCTGTGTCGGGCGACTTAATGATCCGCAGCAATCTGATAATTAATGCCACGTTTTCTGTTGTCGCTACAGGTGAGGAGCGCTACATCTGCTGGTACTGCTGGAGAATCTTCAAGTACCCGAACACACTCAAGGCCCACGTCCACTTCCACTGCGCCCTGAGCAACGGGCGAGGGTTTGTGACCAGCGAGCAGGCCAGAGGCACGGAGACCTTCAGCAGGTCGCCGAAGTCCGGAGACATCCCCAACACTTCCACCTCTCCGAGGAGCGGCCACAGTAACTCCTCCATCTCAGACTCTGGTAGGCGGGCGGTGTCCTCCTCGCCGTTCCCGCACAAAGCAGGACAGTCAAAGAAAAGCAGCTCAGAGGAGCAGGACAGGGCCCTCGACATGAGCGTTACCTCAGCCAGAAACCAAGGACACATCCTTGGCTTCGGCGCCACATCCTCAGTGCTGAGCAGCATGGGCTTCCACCCGGGTGTGCGCTCGGCCTTCAAACCCACCGGCGTCTCCAAAGTCCCGGGCGCGGACGCCTCAAGAGAGGACGCAAACGGGAAGCTGGGCGGCCTGGGATTCAGCAAACTCATCGGGAACATGAAACCGATCCGCAACGTGGGCGAGGCTTTGAACGGAGGAGGGAGCCACCCTCCCAAGTGCGCACCTGCAATCATGGACTCCGCATCGCCAATGGTGCCATGCACAAACGCAATCCGCAGTTTCCCGTTGCTGCCTCACATGGAGGAGACCTCGGCTTTTAAGCACGTCGATAGTCGGATGCACTCCGGCCTGTCCCCGTCCCGCTATCCCCAGATGCCCCCCGGACTCCACTTCGAGCGGTTCTCCCTCCCTCACTTCGACGGTGTGAAGACGTATGGCGGAGACTGTAACATCCCACTCATGCCCCTCACTGTCTACAACGGGGAGCTTCTGTACAGCTCACCGTACTACCCGCTGAAATTCCACTTCAGCAACCTCCTCAAGTACCCGGAGTCCATGTCCTACTTTGGCGCGCCCTCGCTGAACCACGACCTGGGCTCAATCACCAACATCGACCGGGAGATCGCCATGCACACGCAGCAGCTGTCCGAGATCACCGCGGAGAAGAACCGGACGAGGCTGGACTCGATGCCCGCCGGGAGCGCCAGCAACGCCGGCTCTGGCAAACCGAAAAAGGGACACCTGTGTCTGTACTGCGGCAAGCTGTACTCGAGGAAGTACGGCCTGAAAATCCACATGAGGACTCACACGGGTTACAAGCCGCTCAAGTGCAAAGTGTGCTTCCGGCCGTTTGGCGACCCCAGCAACCTGAACAAACACATCCGGCTCCACGCGGAGGGGAACACGCCGTACAGGTGCGACTTCTGCGGCAAGGTGCTGGTGCGGAGGCGGGACCTGGAGAGGCACGTCAAGTCCAGGCACCCCGGGCAGACCGTCAAGAAGTTGGACGAGAAAGCGGGCGTCCTGTTCGAGGACGCGGAGCAAAAGAGCGACAATGACAGTGACGTGGACGTGTGCTTCACCGACGACCAGAGCGACCAAGAGTCGAGCAAAAATACTGACTGAGATGCGTCCGTGCCCACAGAGAGACTGCTCGTTGACTTTAAATTATGTACACGAGAAAAAAAAATGTAATTTAGTCCTGTACTGAATCTTGATTTTTTTTTTTTTTTTACACTTGAGACACTGGCCCGTCTGAACTATGGCACCACATTTTCTAAACTTAATAATAATTCGCAGTTGAATTATAACTTTTTGACTTAAAGGGGATTATGTTTTTGTTTGGTGGTTTGTTTCATCGTGACATTCAGGGGGAAAGAAATGATCCATATATTTAGTTGTTAGTCGCCGTTAAATGTTCTTTGGACATTGCAACAACGTCTCCCTGTTCTGCCAAATAACCTGTGGCCTTTGTGTTGTGGCATGCTCTCCTAACCATGCTGAAAACAAAGTCTGCCAGTAGTGCTGCAGACAATTTCGTTTGTTTCAAATGCAAAAAAAACCTCAGAATTGGAATCATACATTTCTTTTTATGCAAACGGTGAAATCTGTCGTCATCTGCTGCGTCTCAAAACGAAAACAATGATCCAACATCACTGAGAGACATTTTCAGAAAGAGAAACAGTCAAGGCTGAATATGAGACTAAATTAGCTCAGATATATATTTTTGCCAGTGTAAAAAAAAAAAATGACTAAAGGCCTAATCCAAAAGAAAAGAACAACAAAAGAGCACTACATTCCATCACACTGGGTATGGACGCATTCTAGTAAATTATGAGCTGCAAAAGAATATGATTCTTTTTTTTCCCCTTCATTTCCCTTTGTTTTTATTGTGAGAAAAAAAAATGGCATCATTCTCACATTCCCTTCTAAACTGTCAGTTGCACTTTAAAAACAGCAATGGGCATTTCATTTCAACAGGACGGATGCATCACGATTATTATAATCGAATTTATGTTCAGGACTTCATTAAAGATCTCGGATTCCCTGCGCCTCGCTGAGTAACCCACTGTACTTAAATTTGCACTTTCTTGCCGAGGTTACGCTGTTCTTAAAGAAGCAGCCAGCAGCAGCACCCAGTTTATTTAAGGAGTTATTTCTAGAGAGAGAAAATTGTATTGATTGCAGTTATAGCCTATGTAAAGAAGTGTAAAGTATGATATTTCACATTTCAGTGGAGAAGTGTTGTATACGTTTGTTTATAAGTGATATTGTCTATGAGCACAATATTTTACTCCCATCCATTAAGTCGTTGGTTTTTGAATAAATTTAATTTAAAATATAAAAAAATAAATATTGTTTGAGGTTTCTTTTTTTCCATCCGTGAGATTGTTCAAAAATGAATAACAACGTAATTCCATGTAAACCCGATTAAACTCTACGATATGTACTCTGATATTCACTAAGTTTGGTGTTTTGTTTTGTGTGGCACAGTCAGGCTTGATAATGCGGTTGAACAGATATGCAGATGGTGTATTATATATAATAGAGAACATTTTGTCAGTTATGATGCAGTAATAAATCCGCATCGATGCTCAGTCAGTCGGGCCTGTTGGCAGCAAAGAAAACGTTAATGCACAGATGACGAGCTGCAGCAAAGCTGTAGTATAATGTGTGTTTCCTCTTCTTCTCCTTTCAAAAATAATAATTTATAATAATAATAATAATAATAATAATAATAATAATAATAATAATAATAATAATAATAATAATATATAATATGAAATATCCTAGAGGAAGAGGTATTTGGATGCCAAAATAAAAGTAGCAATACTGCAATGTAAAAATACACTGTTATAAGTTATGTATTAAAAATGCTACTTAAAGGGACAGTTCACCCCAAAATGAAAAAATACAAATGTTCCCTTTCACCTGTAGTGCTATTTATCGATCTAGACTGTTATGGTGTGATTTTGCAGAGTTTTGGAGGTATCTACCGAAGAGGCGTTTGCCCCTTCTCTACAATAATGGGACTATATGGCTCAGGGCTTGTGGTGCTCAAAGCGCCAAATAACACATTTGAAAAAAACTCAACAGCAATAATAGTATAAAATACTAGAAAAGAGTTCCTTCATGAAACTGCTCTCAACAAGGTTCCCCGTTATCTCGAGAAACCAGGTCAAGAGACATTGCTGTTGAGTTTTCAGAAATGTATTTTTTGCCATATAGTCCCATTATATTGAAGAGAATGCCAACATATACAAACAATATATCCAACACTTGGCAACTCACACCAAAACAACTAGATTGATAAATAGCACTACAGGTAAGAGGGGAAAAATAGATTTGGGGGTGAACTTATGTATTAAGGCTATAAGTAGCAAATTGCACTAAAAGTAAATGCTAAATGCTTTCCCCTGCCAGTGCTACACCATCCTATTATTACTCCATGTGTAGTTAGCTTTTTTCAGTTCTCAGGTAAAGAGATAATTTATACCAATGTATATGCTGTTATTTTAATATTCAACGATGCATCATATTCATTATATATTTTGACTTCGTACAGTAACCATAGCTGTCAAAATTAATGTAGTGGAGTAAAAAGTACAGTATTTCTCTGTGAAATGTAGTGGAATATAAGAATAAACTCAAATTTTACTTCAACCCTGTCCCATTTCACCATACAATCCCCTAATGTTCTTATTCATATGTATATATATACATATATATATCTATATATATATTCATAATTTATATAATTATTCAGGCACAGGTTTGTGAGGTGGTAAAATAAAAGCTTTTCACACACTTCTGCTCCTATAAACAGTCGAATACCTTTCACTTCACAGCGGGAGAGAAAACAGGTGCAGCCATGTTTCAGATATCAGAGGCGACATCCCACAATGACAAGATGTAAAGTCCTTAAAGATAGTTGCGACCTTGATGCGGCCTACTGGATCCATTCATGAAAAGTTGAAAGAATCTGCCTATACTGTGTCACTTTATTTAATCTCTTCGGTTTCACCTGCTTTGTGGTGACATTGGGAAAACACTAAAACACTTCAACTAAAAAATACATATAGCAGGAAACATTTGAATACACTCTATACTCCACACACACACACACACACACACACACACACACACACACACACACACACACACACACACACACACACACACACACTACTGGTGCATCACGGATTGAGGTACAATATATTCCATTTTAAGAGACTTGTGAAAATTGCAGTGTTTTTTTTTTCAAACATTATGCACACATCGATTTTTCCAGGACATAAAATGAGTCAAAAATAATGTAATCAGTACAAAGCCACCCCACAAAAAATATTTAATAAGAAATGATGCAACATAATGTGAACAATAATCAAGTTCCAGCCTCTTACACGAGTACAGTTACAGTTCTGTCATGTGAAAATGCAGGAAATTCTTTCCACATGTGGCACATCCATTTTAAAAATGCACTCGCAATAGATGGAAATGAAAACTATGTAATACTCACATTTCATTAACTGCACTATTCTGTTTGGGTGCTTAGGAGTAGTCTGCTGCCTGCATTTTGTCGGTGGCCAAAACACTGCGCAAGTCCTCTTTGCTGTAAATATTTGACTCACATTTTACATACAGATAGAAATACTTTGCATCCGTGCTCAGGCAGCCTCTCCACCATTCACAGCTTGCTGTAACTTACCAGCCTGGATGTGCACATGCAGCGAAGCCACGGGGACACACACGTCCACCAGATCTGAAAGCCCCCCCAGGTGATTTATGAATGTGGGGCATGGCTATCAGATAAATCGGGACAAAGTGTAAATATACCAACTTTGGAGGATTTCTGTTCAACTAACTGCATCTCCTAAACCTCCTGTTAAAGTCCATCCAACATGCCGATGAAACAAAATGTCGAAGGAGCAGAGCGTTACTGGGATTATTCAGAAATTGTAAAATAATCGAATTCCTACATATCAAAATGTAATCCTGCTTTACTGATGGTAAATCATGTGGGAGTTTTTCCTTGTCCAATGCGAGCGTCCAAGGACAGAGGATGTTGTATGCTGTAAGGATTGTTAAGAACTTGGAGGCAAATTTGTGATATTGGGCTATGCTTATATAAAATTGGGTTAAAAAAGTTACCAAAAATCTTTCACTGTTCAGACCGTTTAGGGGTAATTCAGGAAATGGGCTTTACTTCCCCTGGCACAGTAACTACACCATGAACACCTACATTCATTATAAAGCGGCGGTATTGAGCAACAAGTGGTGCTCCATATACCTGCGATCACTACCCCAATTCAAGCACTGCCTGTTTGGTGTCAACGGACTCGAGTGGGAGCTTTGACTCCGTCTCTGAAAATAAATGTGGCCTTTTCCTTCCAGATAACAACTACCCAGAGTGAAGCAGTCCACACATCCTGAGGGTTGGTTTTTTTTTCCCATTAGTGAGGGCGAAATGGATGGATGGTGGGGTTGAGTGCGAGTCAGGTGCCTGCGATGGTTAAGATAGACCCGAACAACAAAGCGATGCTTTTGATTTGCTGGTTGATCTTTGTTCACCTGCTGGACACAAGCGTCGCGCAGCATTTGAAAGAATAAGATTGCAGATACCAGCGATCAAATTAGATTTTCCCACATGGGACGGTGACCTCACTCTTCCCACAAGAAGAGTTCAGTGATTGCGTTCCCAAGCTAGCTTTGTTGAAAGGACTTATCCAGGGAAAAAAAAAGAGGTTATTTGCAGTTGAAAGCAACGTGATGCATGTACTTTCTTGGCAGATTTATATCCCTTGCATATTGTCGGACGAAAAGAAGCGAAAGGCCAGTGTGATGCACATGAAATCTTTCCCCAGAATGCCTACCCAATGTGTATTCTCTTTATGATCGGCCACAAATGCACAACACGATTCAACCCACAGGAATGATTGTAATTAACTCCAAAGTGTTTTCGCTCCCAGCAGGGTCGGAGCTCTCTGTCCCTTTGTGTGGCTGCCCCCCCCCACCTCCCACCACCCCCTCCCGTGTTCACTGTACCCTTTATTATATCCACTCCTCTACGCACAATACTCAGGGGCTCTCCGCTGTGGGCCCCCACATCAGGCTGGACCGAGTCCAGGCGCTGTTTATGTTTCCTCCGCGCTCTCACACTATAACACCCTGCTCGCTCATCCCCTCCCACCAGCGTTTTCAATCAATTAGTGCCGTTCATTAGTGGGAACATTGGGGGGGAAAAAAAGAAAAAGAGTTTGATCGAGAGAGTTTGACTCCCAGCCTAGAATTCGATCCAAAACCAGACTTCACTGGCAGGCCGGCCACCACACCGAGGCCGACTTGTTTTCTGGCTATGGTTCAGTCTCTTCCAAAGGCTGATGCGGGTAACCTTGATCACAGGAATCCTTTTCAGTCGCTTTGTCTGACCAAGCAACGGGTGAGACGTGGCGAAGGTAGTAGATATTTCAGAGACATGTCGGAGTTTAAAAACTACTAAATATGCCATTTACCCCATTCACTGTAAGGGCTGGAGACTGAGAAGCTGAAAAGGAAGTGTCTCATTGAAGAACTCGTTCAGCTGAAAGTGTTCGGAAGAGTCTGAAGAGGAGAGGTTCTGAATAAAATGTTCAACAACATTCAACAAATGGCCTTTTGAAACAAGGGAACGATGCACAGCACACAGCATAGAGTGAGGGGAGTCCGACTGTATGTTAGACACCTGATTATTGAGATAAACAGATTAATTATTCGTTGCTCTGATGGTAAAACAAAAAAGAAGATAAGGGTGTTTTTATTTTGCAATATTAAGACCACATTTGGTTGGGTTTTAATGGTTGAATGAGACTGGAGACAAAAGAACAACAAAAAAAAGATGGATATTCCCGTTTGCGCATTAATGTGAGATCAGATGCAGTCACGAATCCTTCCTTTTGCTCTCCCGCTGAATGTGTTGCGTTGTGTTAAACGATTTAGCCTCCATTTCAGCAGCTTCTGATCTGATAAAGAGATTAATGCCAAAGAACATAAAAAATTAAGTTGGTGTGCCAGCTATAAATATCAGGTCATAAGGTCCTTAGGCATCTTGATGAGTGTGTGAGTTGTGTGTAACGTATTCAACATTTTCTTCATTGGAGAGTCAGCTGGAAGGTCAGTATCTGTCACAATACTACACGGCGATACACACTTTAATTGAACCCTGTCCTTTACGACGAGAGCCACGGCCATTAAGACTGGCTCATGAGGCAGAAAACCTTCATACTAAACTTCTGTATGTTCACTGTCACTGTTTAAAACTTTAATTTTATATAAAAACTGTGTTTTATTATGCCTTAAAGGACCAGTTTGTGTTGAAACAATCGGTGCCCACATGAACATTTAAAAACAGATTTTGCTTGCTTCTCATCTAAATCCATCACCGAGTCCTTTGGTCTATGAAGAATGCCTGAAAAACCAATGACCCATCAACGCTCAGCTGTGCTTTGGCTGTGTTCCAAATCACATACTAACATACTATTCATAAAAACGATGACATAAAATTGAGTGTGTAGTGCGATTTAGTGTTCCCAAGAATAACCCAGATGTATACTAGAGTAGCGATTACGAGACATGAGCTTACTGAACATAATCAACTGCTCCACAAGACATGGAGTCTGGGTGCCTTGAGACCGGTCGTCAGTCGTGTGAGATTTCAGCCAAGCAAAAAGCTGTAATATGTCAATTTATTAAGTTTTAATGTGTTTTTGTTCGAATAAGTCACCATTTAGATTTCTAATATGTGGTCAGTTTATCCAAATAACACCTGTTTGGAAATGTGCTGTGACGTTTTCTGAGATGTGACGGAACCGCTGGACTTCAGACAGGCCTGGTAGGTGCTTTAGCATACTTCCGTCTGCTGGTAAAATCTTAATCATTCATTCAGTAGGCAGCATGCAGTACATACTTATTGAGTATGTATCATAGACTGTGTATAAGAAGTGGACGTAGTCATTGGGACGTCGCCCATTGGTTTCGTGGACTACGGTTTTGAAGCCTCCAGTTCTGCATTTTGGACGTCGCCATCTTGCTTTTTTGCAACCAGAGGTGACGTAAGAGTGCAGAGATAAGTACAATGAAGTACCAAACACTGAATAAGACAATATTAGGCGACCAAAATGTTACAACTTTCATGAGCTGAAAACAAACTGTGAAGACAAAAATGCTGATAACACCCAGACAGGTCATTGCTGTGGTAGCAATCTGTCAATCACAAGGTAGCCAAGCCCTAAAGCATTCCCTGCTTTATGGTCTATTTTATTCTAAATGTGGCAATCATTTATTAAATGATGATATCATGCTGGCCATTAGAAAGAATGCAGGTTTAAGGCACTTCGCCATTGGCGTCACTTTTCAAACTGCTCAGATTTATTTCCTTGTGTTTAGCATTAGCAAATGCTAGTAGGCCGTGCTGACACAAACGCCGGTTTCTCTCTCTCTGCCTGGATGAGGCAAGGGCACGAGGGGGACTTCAATGACATGGCTCAATATGGATTTATAAATAAATACATCTACCAGTTTGATGAATGAGAGACTGTATAAAGCTACAAATTCTCAGTCAGGTTTCTCACACAATAATCAAAATAGAGATCTGTGTTCTGTTGCCACTTAACAGGTTGAAATCCCTTGGAGGATGTTGAAGAGTCCTTAGTCCGCCGTCGCTGCCAACAGCAAAAAAACTTGCTGCTTAAAAATCTCAAGGCTGTCTTATTTTTTGTGGAATAGTGAGGGCAGCTGGATTCTCATTCTTCAAAACACAGGCATCTCAACATTTAACAAACGCAATATCTTTCTTTCTCTCTTCCCACCCTACACACACACACACACACACACACACACACACACACACACACACACACACACACAC
Source organism: Ophiodon elongatus (assembly GCA_016806645.1). Lineage (NCBI taxonomy): Eukaryota > Metazoa > Chordata > Actinopteri > Perciformes > Hexagrammidae > Ophiodon > Ophiodon elongatus. Next base: position 888,636 of record JACSYO010001629.1, read on the forward strand.
ACAGACGCATACCGATTTACAAGTGCAGATACAATTAGTGCTGCTAAGTGTGTTTCAGGTCTTTTCCCCTGCTATTGAATGTGTGGACTGTCAGCTGGTCAGTATGTCAATTGGACTGAACCAGTTTGGTTCAGCGAATGTACCCACATTATTTGAAGGTCAGGTAACCTATATTACAGAAAAAACACATTCTCTCAGTTACATCTAGTTGCATCTTGCCATGCAGATTGGTTTTATTTGTCCAGGTTTTGAAATATTGGTTGCTGAGATGTCTGCTGTCACTCCGATACAATGAAAGTAAATGGAATTTCATCTTTGGCCCTCATGTGAATAAAAATAAATAAATAAATAATAAATTCAGCAGCAGCATATCTGCACAGAATCACTGTCCTTGTTACTCTGGATGGTCCATAGATCTTGCTCTGTTCAATTCGGAACTACTGAACTTTCAACTGCTGGAATAGTTGTTCACATAAAAACTGTTCACAGGGAACAGAGAAACTATTAATGGACCTGCTGTTGTTTTTCTTAAATGTCATTATTAATGGTGTAAGCTTCCATTGTTCATGGGGTGATAGCAGAAAATCTAGAGACAGATACGTTAAATCCGAGGCATAAAACTAAAACAACAGCTGAGGGAGTAATATGTTTTCTTTAATTTGGATAAACCAACCCTTAAAATATAAGGTTGTAAAATGTTATAAAAAATAAATTATAATATAAACAAATTTGAAACAAGTCTGAAGCGCAAATTTGAGGCAGGTAAAAATGTCCTCTGCAGTTGAAAATGTGTCTTGCTTATTGTCACTTGACTTGGATGTTTAACACCTGGACCTTCGAGGGGATTTTCGTGACATCACAACTACATTGGAGCCAATCACGGTCTAATATGCAACTTACAAAGGTGTGATGTGGAAACTTAAAACCCCCAATATACATTCACTTGAGAACTGACTTTTCAGGGATGTAGGAGACGTCTTGCGTCTCGCAGTTAAAGTTACAATCACGAAGATCTCAGTTTGGTTCTCTTTGACGGCACCTGTGGCGATAAGCGGTAATAGCACTTTTTTCAGCCAGAGAAGGAGAAAGACTAAGCATTTTTAACAAGGTATTTGAGGTGGGAAAAACATATTAGAGACAAGTTATACCAATGTGAGTATTTCTAGAGGAGATCTTTAAAGTCATCATCCTAAAGAAGTCCTGTTGTAGCTGAAGGTAATACTGAGAAGTCTAATCAAAATAATACCTTTATTGATCACTGGGGACAGAAAACATGACTTGAGCACCTATCCTGCTTGGGACACGCCTCTCCAAAAATGTACTGGCTCATGAGTTCTTTCTCAGTGCAAGAATGGCAGACGGTGCCAATGACAACTACTATATAAAGAGGTAACTAATGAGATTAAATACATTTAACGGCTAAAGCAGAATGAAATGAAATGAAAAGAAAAAAAGAAATGAAATGACGACCATAAATAGTTTAAACAATTGGGTTTGATATGAGGAACATCTTAATGACTATAACAATTAGAGTTGTGGTTCACAGCAGAAAGAGCCTGCTGCTTTCAGCCGTGCAATCACTGATTTGAGCTGTGACTCGAGGTGAATGCTCATGGTAGGACAGGCAAACAAAAGCACCCTTGTGGACCAGTACGGAGCCACATGGTTAGAGTATACAATATCTGCCATTACTAGAAAATAGAATGATTAGACCTTGTTCACTACCATTCATGCTATTTCAGTCCACTGCCGCACCTGCTTTTCTCACAATGGTGCACAGACAAAGGACAAGGAAGAACTAGAAAACATGATGTGATGTCACCACGGTGTTATTTCAAGGCCACGGTCCAAGTTCTGTATCAACTAACCTGTGCAGGACCTCAGTTCTCTGTTGGAGCGCAGTTGGTAAAACAAAAACCCGTCTCTGTCAAAGAGGCAGCGAGTGCTTGTCTCACTTTCTCAGCCTGCTTTGGGTCTGATGTGGAGTGACGGCACCGCCCCCGGCAGCCTTGCTCTCCTGGAGCAGGTAGACCAGGAGATGAACGCAGGTAAAAGTCAACACGCACAACTGGTCAGATGGAGCTCGAGAGAGAGAGAGAGAGAGAGAGAGAGAGAGAGAGAGAGAGAGAGAGAGAGATGGGACAAATGGCCGCACAGGCACACGACGCGCACACGAAAACCCACACGCACCTTCTTCAACTTCAAATGACCTGGCTGTAAACACGGTGGAACACAAGGCGGACGATGCAGACCTCCTGGCAATGTCGGCGGTCTCCGATAGATCGGATGTGAAGTGACGGGGATGCTGCCGGCAGCCATGCTCTCCTGGAGCAGGTAAACCAGGTAGAGTAAACACGCACAGCTGGTTTCACAGAGCTGCAGAGACATACACATACAACAGGGGGGGGAAGCATGGAAGAACACAAAAAGACACTCTAAATACGTCTTGACATGCACATGCACATCTATAGGGAGTTATACAGGGAGTTAGGAAGGACACAAGTTGTAATCAGAAAGATGGACATCTGCCTTTCACTGCCTTTGGCCTAAAGGTAGGAGAAACTGGCTTTGTTTTCAGGGAAAATGAAGGACGACACTGCCCTGCATTATACTGGGGAGCACCATGTACTGGAATTTGTCGTCCCTCTCGCAAATAGATGCGGACAGATGAGCTCGAAAGACAGCTGACAACTCGGGCGCAGATGGATAAACAAGCAGACATGAAGGCAACAAGGCCGGTGCGTGGGTAGAGTCCACGGCCTCGGCTTCAGTCAGAGAGAGACTATTAGTCCCCGGTTGTGGCCTGGCCTGTCAGTTGTGATAGCAGCAGGTAGAAGGTCGAGACTGTGGCACACCAGCTGTGGCTCACTGGTACCCTCTCCGTCTCCGTCCCTCCACCACCTCTGCAACGCAAACACATGCTAAACAGGACACTGTCTCCACGGCCTCCCACATTCAGCTGCAAATGAGCCCGCTTTGGGCCTCCAGCCCTGTTTGATGTCATGAATAATGAAGATGAATTTTCATTTGCGCAGGTTTCTGAAAAACTAAAACCCACTATTGTTCAGGTCCCTCACATCAAGCAGTCAGGTCTGTGAGCTCGGGAGTCTATTCAAGTCCACCTTACAAACACATACAATTCAAACCCACACATTAACAGATACACTGATATTGTGGCGATATCTGACAGCACATTGCTACTGAGTCCAAGAAACAGAGACTTCCTTGTTTGACTTTCTGAGTATGTGCAGCATCCGTCTGAGGTAGACATGTGGACCTCCTGGCAATGATGGGCATCTGACAAAGTGGATAAGAAGTGCTGCTTTGATATATGAGGAAAAAAAACATGAAGCTCACAAAAGCATACAAATAATAAACCACACTCATTCAGAAGAAGCAAGTGTTAAACTTGATTGATGGACGAAACATGGAATGGCCTGAGTATTGTTTAGGGTGTTTTTAAGGTGCTGGTAGGCGGGTTTATTTTACCGTCAGACTGAGCCTGACTAGCTGTTTTCCCCTGCTTCTAGTCTTCATGCTAAGCTAAGCTAAGCTAAGCTAAGCTAAGCTATGTTAAGTTAAGCCATGCTAAGCTATGCTACGCTAAGCTATGCCAAGCTAAGCATATCTTGGCTGACAGATATCTATCATCTCATTTACCTCTTATGAAAGGAAACATGACTACACATAGTATTACATCTTTGTAGTGAAAACAATTAAAGGTGGCTAAATTGCCTCTACACGGCTCTAAACATGGTGACAGCTGCAAACAACGACAACAGTGCTGACAGAACTAATAGTATTAGCAAGTCCCACAGTCTTGCTAACACTATTCACCAACGTTTCCTCCCACCCCCAGCTTTATGGTGTAGAAATAAATTAGAAACACTAGACATAAGGCCTATAGCAAATTAGCTATTTAAATGGTTCCTCAGAATGATTTGTGAATGTTGACAAACATTTCAAAATCATAACAATGTGTGTGTTGAGGATGTAAACACACACACCGTTATGCCAGCAGAGTTCAGAAGTCACATAGCTTGTTTGTCCTGCTGTCTCTCCGTGTTGTTGGGATAAAACTGAACTTCGTGAAACATCTCAGCTTATTTTGTTGGTCATTTTACTTCTGAGAATTTTGAAAGAAACAACTGCTGGCCAAAAAAATTAACAACATTCAATATATGCAAATTCGCAAGAAAGAAAATATTTCATTTACCCCTTCACTCACATAGAATGGAAGTGAACGGGAGGCGAAAATTCCCCACTGTTAATTTCGAGCATGTCTAACCGTGCCTTAAAGATGGAGTGCTGCATGGATGTGGAGCAGAGTGAGAGAAACAAGTGTGAGGCAGTAAAAACTAGCAGGTCTAGCTCTCATCGACTGACTGGCGGGTTAAAAGTTGGATTTAATTGAAGCCCACAGGCTGCTACAAGCTACTATTGACAGGCTGCTTACCCCAGTCTATAAGGGAGTAACAGTTAACTGGTCGACCTATCATCCTCGTTGGCATTGCTGAGCTGTAACTCAGCCACGGGATTCAGACAGGAGTGATTTTGTGTCATGTGTTTGGTATGTGACTGTTAAAAAGATGTCCTCAGCACTGAGGACGAATGAGCTATCATGCTGGAAAAGCTCTTTATCTTTTTGTGGCTAAAGATGTGTTGAATGTGGTCCATTGATTTCCTCATTATACTCAGCCTACTAAACAACCGGGCGACTGCTAATGCACTGGTCATTACCATTTAACTTGCTGGACTCAACTCTGTATAGGCAAACCTCTCCATAATCCCCAAGGACATTTGCTGTGTTGTATACTGTCCGTGTGTGTGTGCTGTGTTTACAGAATGGAAATCACAGTAGTAGTAGTCGAGATATCGGCTTAGTTCCTCTAAATATACACACAGTAGGTGAGCAACCATAACAAAACCCTCAGCTTTGTTTTTCATTTTACAGCGGTTCTCCACTACAGCAAGCGGTGTTGCCGTCTTGCATTTCTCGATCCTTCTTTTTAGCCATGCTAGTGAGGTGGCTCCTGGGATGGCAATGTCGGTTGGTTAGTCCAACACTTTGGTCCAGAATGAAATGTCTCAACTGCCGTAGAAATTTGTACAGACATTCATGGTCCCCAGAGGATAAACCCTACTGACTTTGGTAATCCCCTGAACACCATGGAGTCGGCAATTTATGTTTTCAAAAGAAAAGTCTTGACGACTTTTGGATGAACTGAAATGAAATTTGGTACAAACATTCATGTCCCCCTCAGGATGAATTGTAATCACTTCGGGGAGGCTCTGCCTTTTCATCTAGCGCCACCATCAGATCAAAATTAAAACTTAGCATCAGCACGATAGCATTGCCATTGTGAGCATGTTCGCATGCAGATGTTAGCATTTAGCTCAAAGCACTGCTGTGCCCAAGTCCAGCCTCACAGAGCAGCTAGCGTGGTATTAAAGTCTTAGTCTTGTTTTTTTCAAACTCTAAAGTAATTCAGGCTCAGTGAATTGAAATCCCCTTCAAGTGTTACTGAGTGTGAATGTGTTTGTCGATTTGTATTTGATAGCCCAGTGTTGTAAAAATGCATGCATGCATATAGTGAAGTGACTTCAGTTTATTCTTATTTTCTTTCAAGTGTACTGTTTTGTGTCTGTCACTCGCGGTGTCATTGCCATGTCACTCTAGATGTATTTCTCGGCTACTCAACTGGGAGAGGTCCAGGTTTTCACATACAAGCAGCGGCTGGGAGCAAAAAGTCAAAATGAAAACACAGAGTCCATATTCTTGATGTAAAGCATCCAGTGCTCCACAAGGCTGTCATGGATTGTTTTCTTGTATTTCTGCCCTATATTCAAAAGCAATGAATATAATGTATAGGCACACAGTACATCTATTACATCTAAGGTACGTTAACTCCATCGCCCAACCCTATTTGTCTACAATAACAAGGCATCATAGCAAGGGTGTGTGTGCTTAAAGGGACCAAATATATTTTTTTTCCCTTTTCTCTTTCACATCCTCGGGGGACAATCATTACCAAACATAACAAAGGCTTACTATTTAAACCCTTGCTCCTATTGAGAGCCAATTCATACAGACTCAAGAAGAGAACTTAAAAAAGAAAGAAAAGGAGGAAAAAAAATAAAAAGGAGACAAAAGCCGAGATAGACTCTGAGAGGACGTGGAGGAGAGAAAGAGGACGGGAACGACAGAGAGAGAGAGAGAGAGAGAGAGAGAGAGAGATAGAGAGAGAGGGATGGAAAGAGCGAGACGCGTATAGAGAAGGAGATGGTGAAGAGGAGGTTCTTTTGGGGTGCAGTGGGCTGTGAGACAGGTCCATTCACTCTGATCTAAACACTGTGTCCCACTGTGCATCACTGCTCTCACCCAGGCAGCCAACACTGTGGCCACAGACTCAAAGTTAACCAGTCAACTCCATTACAGTGCAGGGGGCGTGTACAGACCTGCCACACCAAAGGGATCACGCCGGCCGGCCAAGAATATTAATTGCTTTTAAATGAAGTGGAAGTCTCTTTATTGGGTGTCTGGTGTTGGTTTGTTATCTGCAGGGCTGAAAAGGCCTCGCTACTCTTTGGTCTCGCCGCCTTTGAAAGAGAAACTGACTCTGGATGAGGTCATTGATCAGCGGGGGCTGTATACTCCCAGTGGGTTTTTGTGTGTCCTGCCCCTTTAACTACCGCTATTGTGCTTTTGCCCATTCAATCCTCAATGCGCTGCGGTCAATAAACATATTTGTTAATGATGCTTCCTCCCAAATGAAAATTCAGTCCAAAGTATGTTTATGGATCACGATGTTCCAAGGTGCGACTTTTAATAGATAAGTAACAGATGCTCAGTGGAGCTCTGTAATGCATTCTTTAGTAACATGTTGGAGAAGTGCGATTTATTTATTCCTTCATTCATTTATTTTACCAAAAAGCTCAGAAAAAACATCAAGGGAGAATACTCATTTTCAAAGGTGCCGAGGTGCACACACAAGAAGTGGAGGCATAGTAGAGATAACATCTCCGCCAGGTGTGTCTGCAACAACACAACGGCTAAACCCCACCCCCCTCCGTCTAGACACTAATAGGCTGTAAGGCGTCGTAAAACATACTTCAATCTAACTAAAAAACAAGAGGCGACGGATACAGGCGAAGTCATCCTATCATACACATCGTACAATCTTGCCAAAAGCAAAGTTTAACTCACCAGGCTGTCCGGCCTCGAGGCAGCGGCTGAACTTGGCTACCTGACTGTCACACCTTGCAGGTCGTAGCGCCCCGTCGAAAGTATCCCGGCAGAGAGCCTCGACCAAAAGAGAAGCAACGCAACTCCCTGTAACTCCAAAGTTGTTGAATACAGAATATCTCGTGCGCTTCGCTGGCTTGCTAACGTTAGCTATCTACTGGTAAGATGTGCTCTGCTGGTTTTGTTGTTGTTGTTGTTCGAAGGCATTTGTATAATAAGAATGTATCATTATCCAAATATTGTATGGCATTTTATAGATCACGAAAGATGAACATTGTCCCATCACAACAGATTCCGTCAAACAAATATGAGTGCCTCGCACTGCACACCAGGCTTTATTATTTTGTCTCGTAGGTAATTCGTCGCCGCCTGGCTGTGACTGAATGCATTTCCACCAGTGAGCCCTGTCGGCACTACAATGGCTGCTGCAGCTCAAATCATGTACAGTGTGTCCACCTCTCTGGTCCCCACTGAGCTCTGTGTCTGAGTCCTAGCAGGCTAGCAGGGGGAGAGGATGGAGGACATTATCTGTAATTCCCTGCGCCGTCTCTCTCTCAAAAGGGGCCCGGGCACCAAACAATGCCCTGCTGCTAGACAGCTCTGGAGATGAAGACGGAGCTGAGGTTTCACATCCCCATGAATAAGGTTAGATATTAATCCAGCTAAGAGAAGAAAAAACATGCTACAGGTTGCTTTCTCAGCTTCCTTTGTGGGAGTATTTCTTTGTGTTGCTGTCTGTCTGGCTCCTGAATAGCACCCCCCTCCACCCTTCCCTTCTTACTCTGTCTATTGAAAAAAATGGCTTCTAAATACAAGCTATTAGAATATTTGTGTAGATGAGTAATAACTTATTAGTTGCAATTACTGGTCATCTATTAGTTTGGTATAATAGACTGATTAGGCAGCGGGCCTTTTAACTTCTGAAGAAGTAATTTGGAAGACAGCCTACCTTTGACAAGGCAAAGAAAGGTTTCCTTTATTCAAGCCATATCTGGCTATTGTACTAACAGACATGTTATAATGGGATTACTAGCGACTACGGCGGACTGATATAATCAATGGCGAACGCATCATTTTGTATGATTAACAGGTACTGGAGATGAAAAGAGATCTTGGCTAGTGAGAGGGCACTTCAAACAGGATGAATAGGGTGTGGTATACGCATTACACAACCTATATTTAATATAATTTACTGCATATGGGGAATGGTGGTGGGAAATTTCACTCCCTCAATGTTTATTCAAGGTGACTTCAACACATTTTGACTTGCAGAGTTTTAAGGGAGTTTCTTGGAGCCAATGCTTGCCTCAAAATGTTACATCTTGGCCTGTCTGAGGGTGACCTGTGTTTGGCCTCGGAGAAATTGGAAGCATGGCCTCCTCTGTACAGGTAGCACTGGTCCTTTGTCAAATAGGATGACAAAAACCTCCATTCACATCCTGAGTCTGATTTTTCCAAGGACACCCCCTTGTTGCCAAACATCCTTGCCTGAAACCTTTATATAATAAAGAACAATGACAGCTCTTGTGGTCACCGTGCTTGGACTACTTCTGTTTTCATCCGTCTTTCTCTTCCCTCCTCCATTATCTTCAACCCAAGGAGATACTCGGGAATCTTTGCCACTGTATTAACGAAACTGCTTGCACATATTTACGTGCATTGGAAAATAAAAAGCACATTTGTGTGAGGGTAAACCTGACATAAGGTGCCATAGGCTTGAGCTTTCTAAAGGGTATCAGAGCTACAACACTAGGTTTGTCTCTGAACATAGCACGGCCAGTCGCTTCTGTTAAAGGCTGTGTTGTGCCACACAGATGAACAGGCGAGGTTCTCCATGCCTCTCCACCCTTCAGTCACTGGCTCGAGCTGTGCTTCATGCCTCCTCATTCACCAGCGGCCGCAGATGGAGCACTGGATTGACACAGGGCCAAATAGCCGGGAACAATATCATCTGTCCATTGGTGGCAGACAAGACAAGTGTATTGCTTTCTTTCCTACCCACTTGTCTCCTCTCTTTATACCTCTGCTTCTTCCTCGCCTGTTGTTTATTCTAATGTGGCCCGGATTGGAGCAGCTGGTGGTGACATGGGGTTGATTATGCTGTTCCCACAGTGACATATTCAAAGGCGGCTGAGGACGGCACCATTGTTGCCTCTGATCTGTGGATGACAGCCCTGCCTGTTGCACCAGCTCCACACTGGCGAGCTCATGGTGAGAGGGGAGCTGGACGTGCGTGCAGGGACGTGTACAGTACATGCCAGGGTTTGACCGATAGGCAATGGGCTTTTGGAGGGTTACGCCAAATGACTGCTGATTACCACTGTTTTTGTGCCAGTATGATTTTCCTTAGGGTTAGGTTTAGATTATTCTGTACCGCACGATTTACTTCCAGTGTCAATCTATATAGTAATGAGTCTAGCAGGAGACAGGAGACAGCAGAATTTTTAGTTAATGTTTGCCACTTTATTAATCCTAACCACAATATTTCCCTAACTTAACCCGGAGTTTTAGTTGCCCTGTTCTTTGTTTGACTTCTCTTGTCGCTTTTTCCCAAACATTCTCTTCCATATGGACATGTTCTCAAATAACCCCCCGTCCCCTTGTGTTTCAGACTATTCCTGCTCCATGCAAAGAAATCACAGACACACACACACACACACACACACACACATAAACAGTTCCTACATATGTACTCACCTGGCAGCTCTACTCTGTTTAAAAGCATATAGGACAATACTGTGCACACAAGCACAGAAGAATAGTGTAGCTAGTCACTAAGTCAGTCCGGCTACTTCATCGCAAGGCCCAGTTTGGATCATTCGGTCGGTAATTGCTGCCCACAAGTGAGCCACTCCACATGAATGGAAGTGCAGTAAAGCGTCGGCGGCCATGATCAGTGTCTGCTCCCAGGTAATAGACCCCCCCCCCCCCCCCTTGCTCCATCCCTGCTTCTCCTGTTGTGTGAGAGGATAAAAGTGGTGAGGGTGAGGCAGAGGGCTTTTGCAGAAAGGGAAGGAGGGGTGGGAGGGGGGGGACGATATAGGCAGTCCATAATTACCTGTAATGAGACTTTTGTCTTGGAGCATTATAGGGATGTTCTTGAAGTCAGCCCGGAGGTGGTTTTCAGATGGAGGAAGAGCGGCACACGCCTCAAGTCCTCTCATCGCCCATCTCATCCATATGTGCAGTAATAAGTAATTACTGAAGTCTCATTGAAGTCCATGTAGAGTATTCTCCCTCTCTCTTTTTTGAGGCAGATGAATACCCGCCACTCGCCTATTACACAAAGTGACACTCCTGGAGATCCAACGTGTCATCTCAATCTTCCTCTTCAGCCCTACTCGTTCCTCTCGTTCCTCTCGTTCCTCTCGTTCCTCTCCTCCAACCCCCTCCCCCCCTCAGTTTGAGAAAACAGCTGGCACCCTTTGATGTCTGACTGGCCTCACACTAGGTCACCTCCACTGCTGCATCTGACAGGGTATCTATTCATGCTCTTCTCAAGCCACTGAAATCATTTTATATGGCACCATGCTGTAAATATCCACCGTGGGCTCCCCGCGACGCTTCCTGACACCTAAAAATTGATAGCTCTCGACTAGAGACCAAAATTACAGAAATGCTTTGACTCTTTGGGCTATTGAACACTGTCTTCCTATATCCGCCAGAAGGATCACAGATTACTCTTAGGGATAAAAGAATGCACCAAAATCATCTCTGCGTATCCGGGTGAATCCTGTGTTTGTTTTACATCTTCTGCATGATAATTCCAGTTTATAACATGAGTTTTATATTTGTTACACACAAGCGGCTAATTTAGCCAGATTTACATAATTCCCAACCGCCACAAGTTCACAAATTGGCTAACATGCTGCCAGTATATTAATGCTGAATATTAATTCTATAACTTCTTCTTTCATCACCCACATAGCCTCATGATCTGTATGTGGTGTGCCCATGTTACTGTAGCAACTAGCTGGTTACCATCATTTAAGAACAAAAACACAATGTTGCCAGAGAGTTTCTAAGTTTTGAAAAGGTATGGAAGATGAAAGGTCTAACATAATTTCCAAACATTCTTCTTCGGGCCTAACCTTTATATCTATATTACAAAGGTCAGCGGTGGTTTTTGACCCTACTTTACTGAGACCTTATGTTGCACGAGAACTTCTCTGAAGGTCAGGTGTTAAAAAGGTTATGGACCAAAACAAGGAGCTGAAAATTGCTAGAATTCTCCGTAGATTTTTAGGGGAACTGCAGAGTTGCTAACAATTCTCTGTGGGTTTGTTACAAAAAGCAACTGTTTTCACATTGCACATAGTAGTTTATTTAATTATTGAGATAAAAAAGGTGATAAGTGCAGCTTAAAGTACTATGAAGAACATCTCAGCTTCCTACAGTGTTCTTTTCTGTCATGAATGGATATTAGATTTCAATATTGCAAACTAAATATCCATTGAATGAATATCAGAATTTAAATGTGCAAATTTTCACCATGAGCCCTGAAGTGCACACGCAAACATACACGCAGTATGTTTTGATGTGAGGTCAAGAGTTAATTTCCTCTTCATGTCAACACTCAATCCATCAACTTGTTTTCAAGGCCTCCACTTCTTGAACACCATTAATAAATCAATGCAACGAAAACAATTCTGATAAGATGAATTGGAGAAGATGAATTGGAACGTTATGAATGCCATAAGAAGAGTGGCATGATTTGACCAGCTTGGAAAAAGTCACACGCTTGATATTTATATGAACTCGAAAATCGAGATGAAGGGCTGAATCTTGATGTTTTTTTTTTGTATGTATAAAAGATATTTATCTACCATCTTAGCACTGCTGCAGTGAAAAAACATGATGGCATTTGATTAAAAATAATACAAAAGCAATGATGAGGTCACCAGTGGGTACACCAAACTTAGCTCTTAGGTGGGGTTTTAAAAGGAGGTGTTTTGATTATGTGTCTGGGTTGGTGAGTGTGTACGTGTGTGTGTGTTTGTGTGTGTGTGTGTGTGTGTGTGTGTGTGTGTGTGTGTGTGTGTGTGCATGTGTGTGTGGTTTGACTTCTTGAGACTTCTACAAGACTTTCTGTTGTCATAGTGAAAAAATAACCCTTGGTGGCGGCACGTGCTTAGACTCACACACACACACACACAAAACAGCTGTGCGGGTGGGCCTTGTCATTTGTCCTGCTTGTTTTTCTTTTGATTGCGGGAAGTTGCGGTGCAACTCTCAATGCACGTTTTGCGAGTGAGTGTGTGTGCCATGTGGATCCGTTCTCAGTGTCCACTCGGCACTGGGACTAATTTGCATTCCTTTGTGTATGAATAAAGGACACCTATTCTGAGGACAGAGTTTACCAGCTGCCATCCAGGACTAGTCCTTATTAGAGCCCTGCTGTTCCTCTGAGAACGCCAGCACATGTTCAACACACGCTGCCGCTCACACACGGGCACACACACACACACACACACACACTCTCACACACACACTCAAGGACACGTGCACCCCCACAGTCATAATCTATTCATACACAAATGAAAACACACCAACACAGATGCGGAAGTAGAAACAAACACACACTTCACATTGAGATACTTGCAGAGGGTTTCGAGCTGTGATTACCAGCACCAGTGGTAATATTCTGGAGGTATCAATGAAAGGGCAAAGGGCAATATCTGACACACGTCATTTTTTTAATACATTTTTTTAGATAAATCTTATGCAATACAAAGGCCTTTTGTGCTTACATAAATGTCATAATGGTCACATAAGTAATGCAGGTTTAGATCACAATAGCCTGTAGCTCTTGCAGACTCATTTTAGTTTTCGCTGCCAGTACAAATTCAAACTTAACTCCTCGTCAGACAGGTTTCATGTCTCTACATTATCTGCCCTAGACAGTGATTTTTATTCTATTTGGAGAGCGCATGTGGGTCCCTCTTCACTCCCACCTCAATAATAATTACAGTTGCAATTTCCTTCTGTTTTTCGGCGAGAATTAACGTGAAAAGAGAACAAAACTCAAACATTTAAACAAATACGATCGACAATAAATAAAACGTCCATTCTGTCAGACCCCTGCTGCAGTAACAAATTTGACTCTGATGCATGGAAACACTACCACTTCCGTCCACAGGGACCGCCAAAATCGAAAATAAATTAAAGTTCGTTTATAATTTTATACTTAAAATTACTGACTTTTAGAAATACTCAAAAAAGTACAACTAGCCTACAGAAAAAAAGACTTACTAACAGTAAAGAGATTAAATGTAATTCGTTACATCCCCAAAACATGTCCATTTGAGTGAAAAAAAACAAAAAAACAGCTGTAATACAGGATACAGAGGTCCTAAAGGTTTTAAAATGTTCCATATTAGAAGCAATCTGTTGTTGACCCAAAAGAGAGAAGGGTATTCTAATACAGCCTCAGATCGATAAGACCGAATAAAGGCAGTAGCAAAGGTTACTCTGTCTTTGTAGCTGTTGACAGCAATCCACTAGATTGCCTCAGGCTGATACTGTTTCCATAAAAAGCACCATAATCTAAAATGAAATGCTGAAATGATAAAGGTACAGAATTCCAACTGGTGTTTGGTTTTGCAACTATTTGATTGAAAAAAAAACCAAAGTTATTTATGTCTTGACATGTGTGAAAACCAACAGGCTCTTTAAATTTAGCACTTGAAACCCCAAAGTAAAAAAAAAAGGAACCAAATAAAGACAAGATTATGGACAAGAGAAAGAGAGGTTACCCTTTGTCTGTGTCTATGGCCCAGCATTTCTGTTCCTATTCTGGGGCCCCACCAGTGAGGCAAACAAAATGTTTCATTTTAACCACCATTAAAACTTAATTTCTCACTGAGAACACCTTGACTCTTCCAAAGGGCAGACAAGATTCACTATTTTTCATTCAGAATGCAGAAACTTGAAACTTGAATTATGATGAAAAAGACAGCTTACAATAAAGTAAACCTATGACGTTAACATTTACATATTGTACAAGCATTCTTCTTGAGTTCAGAATGGTTTAAATGCACTGAGGATTCAAGGAGAAATTGCTAAATAAATTCTTAACCTTCTGCATATTGTTGCCTTCTGTGTCTGTACTCACCTTCATCGTCTGTCCTTGGATAGTGAAAGTCAAATACCTGACATTTCATCAATAACAAAATACTTAAAAAATATATTGTAAAAATCCGGGACTTGATGTCAAAACATTATGTAGAGAAACATGTACATGCTTTTATCTTTAGCAGGCCTGGCTACTGCGACGAACTGTTCACAGGTCTGTCTAAGACTGCAAACAGACAGCTTCAGCTGAGCCACAATGCTGCTGCCAGGGTTGTAACGAGCGACCAAAAGGCTCAGCATATAACTACCAGTTTCTCACAGATCAACTTCAAAATGCTATTGCTGGTCTACAAATACCTGAACGGTTTAGGTCCAAGATACTTATCAGACCTGCTGACCCATTTCGAACCTTGCAGACCTCTTAGGTCGGCTGAATCCTGGATCCCTGGCTTTTCCCAGAGTCAGACTAAACACGATGAAGCTGCTCAAATGTGAGACATTGCCAGAAGAGCTAGGACTTGAGACAATGCTGACTACTCTCAAATCCAAGCTAAAGACCTACTACCTGCTTTGAATTGTTGTTTTACTCGTTGTGCTTTTGCCCGTTTGCTTTTGTTGTCGTCATCATTTTGTTTCTTGTGCTTTTAAAGCCCTTTGGATAGATACATTTGCCTTGTCTTGCCTTAACATTTTGATGTCTATTAAAACGAGCTATTGCAAACAAAGTAAAAATGTTAAAAGATGGATTTATAAAATAAAACATCTCTGGAAGGCTTTGTCATTAGGTTTCTGAATTTAAAATTGAAAGCAGCATTTCAGATTTGACCGTACGTTGGCACACACCGTGTGTCTTGTTAGCACAATAACATAGAGTAAGTATCTCACATGCTAACGATTAGGATTAGTGCATAATGTATGCTTTATAGTGTTAGTATGAAGAGAGTGAGAGAGGAAACATTTATGTTAACATACTGCAACAGTTTTCATGGGAAATGTGTCCGTATAAAGCAAACTGCTGCACACGGCACCTCTAACTTTTAATTGTCAGTGGTGATTGTCAGCAGCACAATTCTGATGTGCTTGTGCTATGAAGAGCTGCAGTAAGAGGTCTATCAGTGTCACTTGCTGCCACTCCTCTGAATGTAGATGACTATTAGATTAGGGGCTGATTTGGGGTATAAAAGAAGAAACAAATTGTTCAATTTGGGCTAATTAGAACAGAAAAAGGTAGACACTGACCAGCTCGGCCTTGGCTTGAATACCTAATTACAGAGTGGAAAAATTATCCAGCTCGCTCTCCAAAATTACAGTCAGGTTTAACAAACAGACTCTGACCCTGACCATCTGAGGGGACAGACTCTCAATTTGTATATTTTAGGCTGCTGATATAAAGCATCCACACTTCACGCCCTCCAGAGCTCATGCATCTACATGTGTGTGTGTGTGTGTGTGTGTGTGAAGTGGTTGCTGATATTCAGGTCCATATAATGTGTTTCTCAGCCAATATCATCCCACTATTGTTTGAGCTTTCTTTAGCCTTTCTTTTCACCAGTTCTCCTTTATCTATTTTGCATTAATTTTATCTCTCTTAATTGTTCATCTGGTAAATAGAGACTTAGTGTGGTGCACAACAAGCGAGGAACCACAATGGCACTTCACAAAATGTTGCACACAAGCTAACACTCTACTACACTTCAGGGCGGTGACAAAGTGCAGCTTTTGGTGCTTAATCAAAAATCATTTAAGAAACAAAAGATATGCTAATTATGTTTGTTATTCCAAGCTATACAATTGATTCAGGCATGCGGGTCGGTGAAAAAGTGGAGAGGGAGTGAACGAGAGCAAACGTGGAGCGGGACATGAAGAAGAAGAGGAAAGAAATTGGAATTGAAATTCTCTGTTGGTGCTTCTAATTTTTCAGAAAACAGTGTGGATCTCTGAGGTTGTGAAGAAGGATCGATGTCGGTGAACACTTTTACCAACTTTCCCAACCTGCAGCCCCTCAAATCGTTCATGCATCTCACCAGCGCAACATCTCTGAGGGTCGAGAGGTCCGCAGCTGCAGAGATGCTTCGACCACGTTTTCTGTGCAGCTCAGAGGATGCGACAGAAATTTGACTTTTCTTTCCACACACGTCATTTAAAGAAATCTAAATTTGAAGGCCTTCTCTGAAGACTTTTTCTCATGCAATTGGCCTTCTCCGAGTAAAAAAAAAGAAAAAAAGGGCTCACAGGTCACAGAACAAATGGATACTGGTCATCCAGGGGACATGTCCGGCTGCCTGAAGCGTCCCTTGCATTATTAAATACAAACCATCACATAGAAGATTCAGAATTTTTCCTGCTACAATGCATCGAGAAAGAGATTATTACCTTGTGGCGACACCAAGGCTGCAAAATATTAATTAGAATCCCTCAATCCGGATTCATGTAATTAAAGATGATCTTTGAACCACCACTGAGAAGAATGCAAATGAAAGGTAGTCATTCGGCTAAACCTATTCTTCTATTCATCAAGCTAAAGGTGGTATGGAACTGCTCGGTAAATAGGCTGTTTCCTCGGCTCTGATTTTTTTCTTTTTTCTTTTACCATTACTCCGATTGTGGGAGACTCCTAGCTGAGAGAGAGGCTATGTGATGGAGTATGACCGCTGTCACAATACAGACAACAGAAAGGCTTGGTGAAAAATGTAATTTCCCCTCCTCTGTGGAGCTGCAGCAAAGGGGGAGGAAAAAATGAACCGGGCAGAATTATTTGCCTGCAACTACTAGAGCTTGTGGTAATTACTATAATGATGTCTCCAAGTCAAGGCACAGCCAGTGCCGCGATCACATAGAAGCTGATCAGAAAATACAAATTTCAGGGGGCACACAAGGCAGCTATTGTCATCTCATTAATGCATGCTAAATGAGGAGAAATGACAGCAGGGCCCTCATCGGCCTTTCACAAATATGAAGTGTGGTAAACATCTTTGTTTTTATTGCATTCTTATAAATGATACTGAGGCTTGTAGGTCAAACATAATATATTTTTTATGCCCACGACAAATAAAATCACTTGTTTGACTGATATAATAATTACTGTATTTGTGCACCACTGTTCTACTGAGGTCCTGTTTGCTGTATTTCTTATCAGAATTCTGGTGATTTTGGTGAATTTTGGTGAATCCACATTTTTCATGTGGATTCTGACTTGCTTCAAATTTGAGTTTTTTTTTTTAATTTTCTACCAATATCACAAACCGGGCAGCGTGGAAAAGGTTTTGACACAGCATTTGAGAAGAAAAAAGTAACAGATAATAGACATGAAAAGTTAAATGAATAAATACAACTTAAATTTTCTTTGTTGCTTTTTGACAATATGATGTTTTGTTTGTCAGGTTAGTATCACTGTTATTTATATATACATTTCTCTTGCACTTTAACCTTCTTAGCATGAGCATATTATATAAATATATAACATTAAAAAAACCTGCATGAATGGATGATCTAATGTGTTTGTTAGATGACGGTTGACTGTCTGTTAATGGTAACTGTTAAGTACCTTCAAGCTAGTTTTAACTGGCACGTGAAAATATCAAGCACTTTGCAACGTTAATTTAATTTAAATAAAAGAGTTATGTGGGCCACCAAGCAGCACATAGTATGTACAGTAATGTAGAAACAGCTTCATGAGTATTTCTTTTCTCAGTTTTTATGAAAGGTAACTTCTTTCAAGGATGTGGCCTGGCTAACATTAATGCTCGCTAACGTAGCTTGGAGCTGGATGCTTCGTTACTTATCCCTCATTTTACTAACGCTACATGGGTATTGGTTGTATCATTTAATGATGTGTAAACAAAGACCTGGCTACATAGCTATTAGTCAGAGGTTGTAATAAGTGGGGCTCTGTTTTTCTGTGTGTCAGTGTGTCTGAGTGCTTGTTTCTCAGATTGGCAGAAGAATAACGCCCTTCAACTACTTCCAATTTCCCAAAAAGTTCCCAATAAAACAATACAATTACAAACATGCTGTATCTTTGAATCCTGTGTACCGGGCATCAGCACTACACCTCTAATATTTTTTCACAGCAGGCAAGTCAAGAAGCAGTGAAAAAAGCAGCAAATCTTCACATTGATGATTTATTGATTGATTTTTTTTAAAGGTTTGCCTTTAACTAATTTGTTATTGTTAATATATTAACTTGTATCTGGACCATTATTATTATTACAATAAATTAAAACTTTGTCTGCGATATAAGAGAACCTTTAAATGCCAACCAGAGGTCTACATAAGCATTTATAACACATCCTCACAAAACTGGATTCGTTCTCAGAGTGCAGGAAAAGGGATTTTGGGAGAGCGGAGATACGGAGGATGTAACATGCAGAAACTAGGCTTCCCCAAGGAAGACAGTTTTCAGCAAACAGTGCCTTGTAACCGAAAGCAATTTCTTTGTGACTCTTCGACTGGCCCGAGAAGACATGGTGGACATGCAGGGACATGCTGATATGCACAGATGTTCCCCCTCATATCCACAAGCGTGTGACCACAGTCACTGGTTCGCCCTCGCCCGGCGCCCGCTTACGCAGCTTGCCTCTTGGTCCTTCCGCATTACACATTGCCCTGTTTGAGTCTGATGGGCCCTGAAAGCCAGGAGACATACGTGGCTGTAACAACATCAATGCGCTTCGCCAGGTTTTCAAGTCAGGGACATGTCTTATTATAATTACTACCTATGTGTATTATTTATTTTGCTCCAGAAAGACAAATCGTCACGGTGCTCCCCGGACGGTTTTCGTGTTTGCCTCTCCTCCCTCCCATCCTCCCTCCGTCCTGTCCTCCTTTCCAGTGCCGGCAGAGGAGGGAAGACCACAGTTTGGGAAGAAGGCGAGGGCGGTGGTGGTGAGGGGGGGTGGGGGGGAATGGTGGGGGCAGCAGTGATCTGCAAATCATTTATTTACGTTTGGCATCTGCATAATGAGGCAGGGAGCCAATGGCGGCCCTGGCTGGCTGGAGACAGGGTGGCATGCCTTCAGTTTTAATGGGCACACTGAGGAAACTTCCAATCCTTCTTGACATTTCTCATAGCGAAATAAACGTGCTCTGGGTCAGAGTGTCTATTAGGAAGATAAGAGACGAACAAGTCAATTATACTTCAATGACTGCATAGCCAGGGGACCTCATTAACATGATCAGAGAGGTCCATGCTGCAGCAGCCCTCTCCTGTGTGTAGCTCCTGATTAAGTTGTGGAAGAATGACATGGCCCTTTTTTTTGCCTGCTTTATGTAGAAAAAGACATAAGAAAAACACAAAGACGTAAATATATTCAAACATAAGCAAGTACAAACACACACACACACACACACACACACCCGGGTCCACGTAGACACGCAGTGTGTGTCACACACACGCGCGGCAGACATCGCCAGGACGCCGTGTCTGGCCAGCCAGCCAGAAATTGTTGACACATTCAAAACAAAAAAAGAAAAAAGTGAGAGGCACACACTCCATCAGGGGTTGTGGGGAGGTTTTATCTGCTGATGGGGTCACAGAAGTAGATGCTTTGGGAAAAAACATTTGTGGCAGGGGATGTTGCGAGCTGTCATGCACAGCCTGGACGCATGGCCTAGGGTTGCGAGTGGAGGGTGGGTGGATGGGTTAGGGAGGAGGGGAGAAAGGGGGGAGGGGGGGGGGTAGCAGGCGAGCAGGCACGGGCAGAGGCGGAGGTTTAAAAAAGCAGAGCCTGGGGTTTGGTGGGCGGAGTGGTGCATGTGCTCCCCCCAACCTCCTCCACCCCCCTCTCCCCTTTTCCTCTGCGCTGGCTTGTTTTCTCAGTGAGGACACTGCGATCTGTTGACGTTGATGGGATGAGTGCGGACAGGGTACAGGAAGCACTGGCTTGTCTTTTCTAGTGCTTGCATAGTGTGCATCATATCCAGCCACTGCGCGGCTAAGGCTCTAATTAATTAATTGAAGCGCTTATCTGGACCAGTGGGGATTGATCAGCAGTTGTCTTATCAGTGAGAAAAGTGTTGGCTACACTACTTTTGACTGGAAGAAAAACATTCTCCCATCCAACAATTCCAGCTGTTATATTACTGTGTGATACCCGGCCCATGCCTTCTTTTTGCTGTTGTAAATGTATTTTGAGGGAGGAAAAACAGTTTTCTTGTATAATATACAAATATATATTTGGACTTTTTAAGTTTATTTACAGGGAACCTTTCTAAATCAGATGTCAAGGTGAGCGCTCTACAATAAAAGACAAAAGACAAAAAATTGAGATGGAGAAATGGAAATTCTCCTGCACCGCTGCACATACAGAAATTGTCCTCTGCTCAGCTGTATTTAGAAATGGATCTAACGTGGCTCTTAAATTTATCTGATTTATATCAATCGGCCAATTGGCATCCTCATCAAAATCAAGCTTGTTTGCCGCCTGTTTTAGATGCTCGCTCGTTTGCATGTTTTTGCGTGTGACCACGAATAAGAAACGAGACAGTAACAAGCCTTTGTCCACAGGCACACCAAGCACACACACACACACACACACACACACACACACACACACACACACACACACAGACACACACACACAGACACACACACACACACACGAAGGCATCCCACTTGGAAAGGTCCTGGACATATACTGCTCACATACCTCCGTTATTGCTCCCTGAAACATGAATGATTTGATTATTTGATGACAGCTTATTTCTTAAATCTGTTTCGGCACCATATGTGTCTAATATGCAGCTCGTCCGCCATATGAATGCCTTGCCCTAGGGTCTGAGGGAGGCCAGTGCAGTTTTTCAAACCTGGAGGGAGGATTGGCTTGTGAACTCAGACATGCACACTGCGCTGTGCAAAAGCGCATCGGACTGGATTCAAGTGCATGTTCAAGGAAACATCTTCCTATTGCAGGGCTTCCCGTCTCCCTGTCTGTCTCTCTCTTTTTCTCTCTTTTTCTCTCTCTCTCTCTCTCTTTCTCTCTCTCTCTTTTATTATGAATTAATAATGCTGCTTAAGGCTGTAAGTGCTGTTTTTGAATATCTTGGCCCCAGCAAACCAACCAAATCAAGCAGAATAAAGCTATGGAAAGCCTCTCTTTCATTATTTCCATTGCCCTCCTGAGGAAGTACTCTCGTTATCATAATTGGTTCCCCAGTCTTTGCCCTGGGAGGGATTTTAAAACACGACAATGCTTCACGATTCAAACTAACTTTAACCAGCTTTGCAACCTGTGTCTCGTCACTCTTAATGGCTCTTAAGTTGATCTGACTGCATGACAGTGATGATACGCCATGGCAGACTGTCCATACTGTTGGCAAATACCTCAAATGAATTGAAATGATTCCTACTTCTTACAGAATGCTTCTTCTATCTGTCCTGATGCAGTTTCATGGAAAGGGTCTTTGGTGATGAAAATATCATTATTTTTACTGTATTTTTTTCTCCAAAGAAATATATCATTGTATGTTTTAGTGCATTTTAGTCAAACAATTTCTACTTACATCACTGCAAGAAAATTATTTGTTCTCCTTATAATAAAGAGACATTATGCAGAATGTTTGTATGTATATATATATATATATATATATATATATATATATATATATATATATATATATATATATATGTTCATATATATGTTTTTTCTTTTTCTTTTCCTTTATTACAAATACGTGCCATATATTTTACGAATGTGCACCAGATGACAAAATATTTGCTATATTTCAGATTAACATTATCTTATATATCGTATCGTATCTTATTATTCATACAGCATTTCTGACTGTGAATAGCGTCAAAAAGACAAACAATATTAGAATAATGTAGTCCATTCATTAATGAATCATATTTTATGTTAGTGTAGTTTGTATATAGCCTCTGGGGCTTTTGGTGCAGCTGGAGGTCACAAAGGTCAGGACATTGGGGCCGCACAGACTTGTTCACTCTAACGAGGTGAGGAGTGTCCGTCTCCGCTTCCTCGCTCTCATTCACACGTCGTATGAGGAAGAACCTGACAGCTCGCCATCAGAAACCACTTGACTGCAGGGCAGGGTTATTATTGCAAACTGAAACTGACACTGAAACAAAAACAAGCATTGAAAAATAAACTAAAGTGAAACTAAATAAAAAAGATATACTATAAGAAAAACTGAAACTAAACTGAAATGATATTGCCTGAACTTATGTGATCCAGCTTGGGTCGGGATGTAATGGCAGGCAACCCCGATCAAAAGATTTAAACATTATGGTATATTTCTACACAGTTCTCCAACCATGTTTTTTGTTTGTGTATGTAGCTACATTCTTCTGAGAGAGTTCACCGTGGCCCTAACAAAAAACACAACTAAAAATCAACTGTAAAACAAAACCATTCTGAAGTACGAAATTAGCTAAAACGCACTCTGAGACTAAAATGAAATTTGAAAAAATTAATTGTAAATTTAACACTATTATAACCTTGCTGTGGGGGATAGGAAATGACTTGTCAAAAGAAATAGACTGAACTGGAATCTGAAAAGACTGGTTCCAAGAAATGCATATGACCTCAGGAGCAGTCAGATTCATGTAAACACATTCATCCCTATTGAAGTGTGCCATACAGTGGAAGGCATTGTAAAGTGGTATTGACAAATTGCATTAAGAATACAAAAAAAATTGCATTGAATTAAGAAATTGGCAGGACAAATTGGCTATTTTGATCATTTTTCTGCTCCCTCAAAGAACTTCGCCAACAATTGATACTGGCCTTGCTAATTCTCCACTATTGAACAAAATAATTTCATGAGCTATGACGAAGGTCACACAGTGGTCTTGGGATACAAGTCTTCCTTTATCTAACTGCAAATAAAGCTCACCGTCGCTTCAAGGTTTGTACCACAACAACATTTCCAGAGGGGAAAACTACAACAATGGCACATTCAGATTTTTCACTTTTGACAACAGGCGAAGATGTTTGCCGGTAACCTGGTAGCACCTGGTAGCCCTTGGAAGTTTAGAATGTAGGTATCATGAAGGGGAGAGGCGCCAGAGATGGACTGTGAGACTGTGTAAACATGCATGTAGCCACTGGGATTCTTCATGGCCCTGCTAATGGCCTCTCTGCCATGCCAAATCCCCCTTCTCTCCAAATATTTAGACCACTACTCGCAACAGAACAGGCCCTATGATATACTGTGCATCCCCAAACCTTTGAATTTGCAGGAAGGAGGAAACTGGTAAACTGGTGTAAATAGAAGAACAAAAGGCTGCAGCCCAGAGAGAAGGATTCGTCTTCCTCTCTGCATTGCTGGTGTCATGCTGAATGTCCCCTGCTCCCTCAGAGATAACGCCGGCTGTGCCCTCACAAGACATACAGTTATGGTTGACTTCATTCCTCCCAGGTCATCTCGTGAAGGCGGAAGAAGAAGAAGATGACAGAATTCATTCACCTTAAACGCGACATGGAAACACAGCACTTTATCTGTCTTGCTCGTTCGTTTGACATGTGAGAAATAAACATGCAGGCAGAGAAAACTCAGATGTACGAAACACCCAAAATCACCAGCAGGAATTAATGCGCTGTCTTTTTTTTCTTTCTTCGACACAGACTTTCCATTTGGATCAACGGCTTGTCTGTGACTATTTAACGTCGCTTATTACTGCGGGGAACCGAAGCGTTTAACGTTCATCCCTTCAATAACCTCTTTTTTCTGGAACAGAGCACAGCACGAGTGCCACTACGCTCTCTCAGGGCAGGTTGTTTTACTCTGCCTCCCCAGATAACAGAAGACGACTTTATTAGACTCAACAATGCTGCTAGCTTAGGAGGCTTTTATTTTGATATGAACAATTAGCTTTTTGTGGTTCGTAAAGAGACAGGTGATTAACACATTAGCTGCACCTTGTAATAGCCCTCATAGAATATGTTTCCAAAGATACCAAATATGTGTAGCTACATTTTGGGAAAATGTGTCGGACCTTGCTGCAGGATTATTGGGAAAAGGGGGTGTTCAGATTTTTGGGGGTGGGCACAATAAATCAGTAATTTGAATAGCAAAATCTAGGCCTGTGCCTGTAGCCGACAAATTGTATGGGCTGAGAGATCATAATGAGCACAGCTATGCAGTCCAGATCAATGAAGCAACAGGCTGAAAGTGAGCCTCCAAAATCCATTCAGTGCACAAGATTTGACCCACAGTCTGTTACGGAGCAATGGCGCCAGTGTGCCATGAATACATTCACTCTTACAAGTTGGCATCTTGGACAATTCTTTAACTCGCCAACAAGTTCTTTAACAGAGTGGGAGGCGATGCTTTTCCATGACGTGAAACCTCCTGAGCAAAAGGTTTGAGCGACGTCGGCGCACTTGGCGCACTCGCCTCCAGCAGCTAGGCACCTCAAACTGCATCAACAGCACTGAAGTACAGACGGTAAATTGGAAAATACTGGATTGCTATGCTGCTAAAAATACTTAAAATAACAACTCATTATGTTAATTGTTATTGGGTGGCAACTGGAGGGGAGAAGACAGGATGCCAGCAAGAGGGGAGCAGGGGTTAACAAGGGTGAGCCCGGCCCCTAAACGCTGACTCAGGTGACACCACGTGAGGCAATTTACTAGCCATTTGACGAGACCCTATTTTCACACTGTTTGGGTAGGCCTATGATAACATGGACAGCAGCCATTGTCTCTCCAGAGAACAGAAACAATCAAACTGTTCATTGCTAGTCTAGTCTACCTCCACTCGACTGAGTTTTTCATGTAACCTTGACATCCTAGCTTTGAAAATGATTTAAGACCAAGAGTAAAACATAAAAAAGTTAAAATGATATCATAAAAATCTGTTTTTTTGTTGTTGTAATAAACACATCTGAAGAAAAAAATGAAAGTGTTGGAGAGTCAAAGGTACTTTGAAATATCACCCTGTGTATGTGTGTGTCTCTTGTGAGATGTTGAGATGATCCGCTCCCAAACATCCATTTTCCCCCTGAAGGCTAGAACAGGTCACAGTGTCAACATGCTCATTTGAAGATCAGGGCCTGCTAGAATTTTCACACTTCCCCACGTGCTGGCTAATTGGCCATAATTGCCTAATTAACTGGTCAGTGATTTCTCTTTAATTATTCAGGTTTTTCATGTTTCCTCCCGCCCCTTCACCTCCCTCCATATTGTTAGCAGTAAAGACAGGGCCTGTTTGGAGTGTCATGTTTAATAAAGTGCGCTGGGATGGGACCCAATTAATATCATGAGCTGAACCCTCATACAGACGAGAAAGACTGGAACCTAAACGGGGACATTTCCCCAGGACATTATTAAATCTGATTACATCAGATTTAATTTGAGCAATGGTGCCTGCAGGGTATAAAATTGTCTTAAAGGTATACATGTTAAATCATTAAGCATCCTCTAATCCTAAATTACTCACCTGTAAATGTCCTCGTGTGAGCTGGAAAGATGAACGTCATTAATTTGACTGGATTATTTAGGGAAACATTCTTAGAAGTAATACTGCAGATTTTTTGAAAAGCCAATTTTGATACAACATCCCATTTCTCTTTATCGTATTGGTGTGGAATCTGAAGTCTCACTATGGACATTTCAAAACCAAGTCAAATCAAATTAAAACCTATACTTACTGAAATACTGGTATTTTGCTGAGCATGTTTAAAACAAGCTGGACATAATGCGATTCACAAAATGAATAAAAACATAAATACAGTAAAACATATACAATAAAAGGACAGTGGTTACTGTAAGTGTTATTGATATACATGCATTAATCTATTCATTCCTTTTCCATATATGCTGGCTCCTACTGGGTGGAACTCATCCCATCCTGCACTTGCTTGAAGGCTGGCAAACGATCCATCACTCTATCACGTGACAAAAACACACCTGAGTTGTTTATTACCGGGAACCGGTTATTTGAGATATCTTAATGACTGTTCTTAATGACTTTCGTGGTTAAATAAAGGTTGAATTGAACAAATACATATGAAGCAATAATAATCTAATGATATAATAAATGATAGTATATCACCAACAGGGGGAATTGTTCTGCACTGAGTACATGTAGTTGTGATATTTTGGTATATTTAGCTGAAAATACACTACGTAAGTAACATTTTCAAGTATTTTCACTGTGGTGTTGGTACTTTTACTAAAGTAAAGGATTGCAACGATTCTCTCACCATTGACAATCACAATGGAGAACATAAACCCCACAAACAATGGACAAAAGACCAAGACTCAAACACAGGACCTAGTTATAGTGCATGTTAACATAATGCATTACCTAAAACCTTGCACATGCATAACCATACACGCTGAAAGGTCTCTCTCTTAAACCCACAGCGTTTCAGTCAATGATCAATCCAGAAGTGTGAGGTTTGAATGACTGATTTTTAGCTGTATTCCCAGCCCTGAAGAGTCCTCTGATCTCTTCATCCCCCCACCTCTCTCTCTCTCTGTCTGTCACTCTGATAGCCTAATAGCTCTTCTCTTCCTTGGTAGTCCTACGAGTATTTCTGCACCAAGGACCTTCAGATCATATTACCCAAGGCTAGTCAAGACTCTTCAAATTGTAACCTTATGATCCTCCAGGCCAAACTTAATGGGACACCAGAGTCCTAACCCGCCCCAACCAGCCCAGTGGATTAGTGCTACTCGGATCCGATCACATCCTGGCCCGTCACAGAGGCCCTTCAGACCAACTAACTGCAAATCTGAGGCGGCACCTCTTGGCCCAAGACCTGCCCGAGTTTACCCATAGCCTCAGGTCGTGTGGCCTCGCTGACCAGCCTCTGTGCCCTCGGGGAACTGAAACAGCAGCAGCAGCGAGGGAGAGAGAGGCCGGCCGACCCAGAAAGACCAGCATGGCCAGACACATGAAGGGGCCCTCCCCGCTTTCTGCGGACAAAGATCTGAACTAAAGAACATCTGGAGGGCATCGCTGCAGGCAGCAAGAGGCTAAAGTGAGGCTCGTCAGCAGAGGAAGGGGAATGAATTACAGAGAATGAAAGACAGAGAGAGAGAGAGAGAGAGAGAGAGAGAGAGAGAGAGAGAGAGAGAGAGAGAGAAAGAAAGAGAGAGGAAGGGAGGCAGAAATAGACAGACATAAACAATAAATTTTTTTAAAGATAGATATCAAGTATTTCTCAAATCTCAAATGGAACTTTTTTGTCACATTTGGAAACCTCTGATTTACTCAACAAACACTGCTGTTTACCTACCAATTGACCATTTGACAAGCTCCTTCCCTCCTCGGGGACTGTCGCAAGGCCTGTCAAGCTTTGCACTCTAGCACGGCGCATGCAGTTTACAATGATCATTTGCCAAATAACGCTTAAAATAAATCTCAGTCATTTTGAAAACGTGGGTCCTTGGTTTCACACAGAGGCCGACATAAGAAGGGTTCTCAATTCTGAAAGGGGGCCATGGATTTTGCCATCATAGCTAGCTAGCTAGTTAATTATCATGAGCTCCACGGGATGGCTGAAAAGTCTGTGTCCAGCTGACGTATTTTGAAATGAGAACCCAGTGAAATTACCTTTATTATGCATTTGATGGCTAGTCTTAGTACTATATATGTACAGTATGGTAGTGACAAATTTAAGATGAGGCTGGTTTCTGTTTGTAGTCCGAGTGGTATTGGCCAATCGTGTTTGAGCAGGCTTTGGGCTTTTTTTTTGGTTTGAACTTAGCTTGTAAACTGGCTACATGTGAAACAATCAGGTCGTACGCGTCACCTCTCAACTCCAACTCCAGTTGTGCATCTCAAGTTTCTATTAGGACTGTCGCGTTTTATGGATGCGTACCGAAACTCGGTATTAAACGGGCCCGGTGTTAAATTATTAAAGATCGTACTATTGATAAGCCTCTTCATTACTGGTGTTTTCTATTTGTACTTTTTAACGTTTTGGTGTCATTTATTATCACGCTGCAGCACACATCTGCACTACTGTCTCAATCAGGAGAGGAGAAGTATCTTCAGGGATATTTCAGGGATTTATGACTGCAATTCCATAAACTTGCAACAGACAAGAATGTGAGAATGTGTGTTTTGAACCTGATTATTTTCACCTTTGTTTTCATTTACCGTCTGCTGATCTTTAAGACAACCTGTCTTTGAAGCTCAACAGCTGATCCATGAGACACTACCGCATTACAATAACCAGCCTATAGCTTTGAATACAGGTTCAGCGTACAAACAAGGACAAATGAGAATAAGCATAGCAGCCACTTGGTTAGTGAGAACAAAAGATATATTAACAGAGTGTGGAGACAGAGAGAGGGAGAGATATGGCTGAGACTCTTTATTGCGCGTGAGTTGAAACAGAGGCAAATATCTGAGCCTAATCGCAAAACCCACTTAAAGAACAATGTCAAAAGAATTAAGTCCACAATGTCAGAGCTCAGCATAATGGAAGCCAACAAGTTGACAGGGAACTAGTGAATTTGTGGTGGGCATGCAGCGGCTGAGATATCCGGCAAAACTTGTATGTTGACTAGTCTTTTATCTGATTGGATTACTGTTACTTAGACCACATGCAGTCAAGCGTGAGTAACACAAAGCTCTTTTTTTAGATTTGCTCTGTCTCTCTCTCTCTCTCGTTTGGTTTAAGATCCTGGTGGGTGGAGGTGATGGATGGATGTAGACTCACTGACCTACATGAACGACGTTTCCACACTCGTGTCTGTCATTTAAAGGACGTATAGGCCTCATTTGGAACATACAGGGTGATTATATCTCTGATTTCAGTGCCTTGAGGCTCATGTGAGGGGCACATTGGTACCAATCAACATGAGGGTTAAATGCATTAGTGAGCCCATGCATAAGATTTTAAAAGCTAGCAAATCAATGCTGTGCGTCATCTACTTCTGTGTTTCAAGTTGGCTAACATGTCCAATCATGAATGCAGTTATCTAAAGTTAGAGGGGTCAATCTTTTTTTTTTTCATTTTTGTGTATCCAAACAACATGTAACTGTGAAAATAGTATTGATAAGAGCACCTGCAGTTTGAGAACCAGTCAAAAAAGAAAAATATATATATTTCAGACAGTTTGAGGTTACACTCGATAATTTCACTGCTGCAACCTTTTCATTTAGAAAACACTCCCACCTTTCAATAGATCTATTTATTTATTTTTGGAAGCCTATTCATCAGCTTTGTCATTGTGGGAAAAAATGGTGATGCTAGACTGTGTTTTCAATTAGGTTGCTCGCTGTTTACAGGTATTGTGCTCGGGGCTGTTGGTCCAGCGTAGCCTGGCCTCTAGGCCATTGTGCCCGCCGACAATAGATAATGAGCTATCCGCCCATATGCATCCAGCATAAGACGGACACACTCATACACACACACAGTATGCTTTTACGAAGACAGGGCCGAAAACACGCAGCCAGTGTTGTCCTCAGTTTGCATCGATTGATCTGTTCTGCTTGCATTTATTTAATTTGTTTCATGAAATAATTTGACCTAAACTAGTGAGTGTTTGCGGGGAGGGAAGCACTGGGAGCATTCACAACAAGGTCAAGAGCTTGATCAGGTGCTCTTCACAGTCCTGCGAGACATTCAATGACCAGCACAACAAATTACTATTTTAAAACAACCTTTGAGGCATAAAAGTGGTTACCTCAGGCTTTTTGTTTGCAGAATTTACTGTAGAGAAATGAAAGTTGCATCACATATATAGCAATCCTGTATGATCCACTAGAGAGTTTGTCTATGTGATTGTTTTGGTCTGATTTTAATTTCTGGTCTATATGCCAAAGCAGTCTGAATTATAAAGTAAACCTTTATTTATAGTGGGGGGCCACAGCAGCGCATAGTTAGCAAACAATTGCTGATATACAGAGCCAGCAGATATTTATATCAGCATTCATTTGGGGTCGTGTTTCTGTCCATCATTTACTCTTTTAATCCTTTTAGCCCTGGTTTGGTTTCCACTAACTCCTGAGGGAAATATCCGGCCTCTTTACAGCGAAATGCTCCACGATGTTCACCAGCTAGTCGCTAACTTTGTCTCTCTGCCATTCGGTCAAGTAGATTATGGCGGCTATTTGGGTTTGTCGTAACACGTGCCTGTTGCATCTGAAAATGACACAGGTGAGAGTGAACCGAAACCGTCAAATCATGGGACATAAAACCAAAACAAAGAGCTGAAAGAGGCTAAAGCTGCAGAGGGGGATAATTCTCTGTTTATACAAGCCACCCCTTTCACATTGTACATAGTCAATGTGTCAATATCGTCAGGATATTGATTATACAGCTTTAAAAGAAACAAATTACTTTTTACTTGTCTCTTATTTTAACACATTGAGTTCAGTTACTTGCCACAACGGTTGTATAATGTCTTCTGTGGCTCTGTAAGGGACCAAGAGTCCCCCTATTGATGTCATCAGGGTTATTGTTTTGGCTAGAATACAACTAACATTTAGTGGGGAGCCTGCGCAATAAACTGGGGGAGTGGTGTCGAAAGATGTAGAGATTACCAGGCGCTGAAAGTCTAGTGAGAGACCCTGCTAAGTTGCATTATGGGAAATGTATTTTGTGCTTTACCTGTACATGAGACTGAAAGTCAGGATATCTCTACCTCTGCTGCTCCGATTTTGATTATTATATATCTCGTAAGTCCCCCAAATGTTATGGCAGTGCATACTAAATCACTCAGGTACACCTTGACGCCATAAGATATTCTTTCTCAAACATGAGTAAATGGCCTAACTCCCCCCCCCCCCCAAGCTTGCGACATGATATGAAATTGAAATGTTTTCAGTATTCATTCTGTGCAACCATTGCTCCAGGCTGTCAGGACAGTGTGTGATGGTAGCATGGTACAATGCGACATATTGATCAAAACGAAAAAAATACAGGTTCTTTAAATTCATCTGTCAGGTGGGCAAACTCAGGAGGACCCTTGAGCAGTTAAGGAGATAACTCAGCAGGCGGTTTACATGCCGCAACTGATGCGGAAAAAATAAAAAAAAGGGGGCCACCTAGCTCGTCATGGCCACATCAAAGGGAACCTGGTTATTAACGGGCAGGAAGAGCAGCGAAGGCCGCATTACCATCACACACACACATCTCACTGTCCTCATTTATAATCAGGAACACACACACACACACACACACACACAGACACACACACACACACTAAACATACGCACAGGCAGGAAGGACACGCACCATAACCAACACAAGCTAACAGGGACAAAATACTTTCCACGCGCACAACAACCAGACGCTGTTTTTGCCTCTCACAACTAATTAGGCAACTTATTGAGCTCAAGATGCAATATGCATGTTAACTTGATGGGTCATGTCTGGTTTCAGAAAAAAAGGGAAAATGCTTTGATGTTTACAGAACTTGGCAGTAAATCACTGGCAGCAAACAATTACAGAATTAATGAAGATCCGGAAACAATAAGCGCGGCTATTGTTGCAAATGCATGCATGTTAATATCGGAAAATGCATGCATGTTAAACGTGATTTCAGACAATGGTGCGCCTCAGAGTGTATGCAAGCTTATTACTGGTCTTGAGTGCCTCAAGTGTGACGGTGGGCTTTCTTTTGTCAATCAATCAGTTCAATTTATTTTGGCCCATGGACTATATTTGTTGAAGATCATATTCAAACTGTAAGAGCAGCCATTTATCACACACAATACGAATTGTATAAAAGACACATACAAGCGTGCATGCACATCACGTCAAATAATACGATTAAAGAATGCATTAATTATAGGCCTATTATTCTTCACCATGAACAGTCTATCTAATTATAAAACTTTAACACATACAACAATAAACATAATGTACCATGATAGATTAAAAACTACACTGCTCTATCAGCCACAGCAGCATCACAGGTGGCTTTAACTAACAAATAATATATGTATTAATAAAGAGGGCAAAGAATGTATACTTGTTTTGAGTGCATATATAATATGCCTTTTGCTAATTCTAATACCCAGTGTGGGAAAATATAGCGTGGTGAGCAAATGTCCCAGTCCAGGGTCATTTAATAATGTCTTTGGACTGACTTGTTTGCATGGTGGAGCAGAAGTGAGGGATTTAGGTCACATGCAAATGTCTTGCTTGTAATATTTTCAGCATGTGTTGATCCATCTGGAGCTTGCAGCAGAATAATAAGCACAAGCCTGGCTAGCATGTGCCGACATTCAAAAGGCGGCAAAGACATGCTCAACAGCTAAAGGCGACGTGCTGTGTAGCTTATCTAAACTAGGCTAAAAAATGTTAAATTTCCCTACACTTGAATTATTAAAGGGATGAACAGAATCCCTGTCCTAAAAATCTAATATCTGGACCTGTCACTTGTTGAATTTTGCCTGAAATGAAGATTCAACCTACTTGCTCATAAATGCTTCAAAATGGCCTATCTTAGCACAACACTGTTTTTTTTCAGTGACGAGCGCTGCAGGGAATGATGTCTGTGCGCCCCGCGCTGCAACAAAAATTAATTAAACACGACTTTGGGTTGTGATCACACATGTCACGTTAGATTTCAGCGCACGAATGGCCACGCTGAGTGCAAGGCTCCGTCTAATCATGGAAAAAGTTGTCATGGCGTTGGCGCCCCTGCTTGGTATCTGCGCGTGGTACCCGCCCAGGAAACAACAGGCTGTCTGAAACCTGCGCCCACCACTGCCTCTCGGGCTCAAACCTGTGCGACGCGCAGGCCTCACGAACTGTCGGCGAAACGGAGGCGTCTCTTTAAATTACTCACAGACTCATTCATGGGAACAGCAGAACGGGATGAAGCTGCCGAGCAGAGGTGGTTTCTTGATAATTGTACCATATTCAGTCCACCACCAGCCAGGCAGGGCGCTGAATTTGCTGAGAAAATAAAGGTCCCTTGGTGTAACAACTTGTCTCGCACCACCAATAGTTGGGTTATTTTATACACAGTACAGCCAGTGCTGTCCCTCTGAAACAGACAAATACAAGAAATAAAGAAAAAAGTAATTCAATTAATCATTAAATAAATGTATATGATTTCGGTGTTATGGATCCTGTCTTTTGGTCACAGACTGGAGTCCATGGCGAGGTCAGAGGTCAGAGGTCAAGGTGGAAGCCCATAATATGCTGCTCAGGCACACTTCAACAGCTGCTATTCTAAATGACCACTCGATCTTTGAGTTAAGCCTGTAAATGTAAAGAAACAACTGAACATAAAAGATCGATAGATTAATTAATCACTGTTGCTTTTAAAATAACAGTGTTATTTTTTAATTTATTTTTTAAGAAAAATAAGGGTCAAAAGGTCAAATTTCAAACAAGTACAAGAACTACTGTAATTCATTTCCAAAACAGATAGTATGCAGTTTGTTTCAGCAGATGCTCTGAGACTCGGTGTGGCTGCAAAGAAAAGCCGCGCAGGATAATTCAAAAGATGTGAGAGCAGACATCGGCACTTCTGCATTGGCCTCTGAGATTATAGGCAGCATCAGTACCAGCAAGGCACAGAGGCATCATGGGATTTCAGTCATGTCTGCTCGTACTTACAGATACTAGTTGTTGTTGTATTTTTTAAACACAATTTACAGCATTTATTCATCTTTTATTTTGCAGTTTATATAGCTCAGGTATGACCTTTTTAATGTTGAAGATGAAATGTTGACAAATTGGAGGGAAGATGAGGGCATATGCCAATTTTCTTTATTGTTAAAAAAAAATTAAAAGGTAATTATTAGGATTATTTTAGAATATAATTTAGAATAATATACAACATATCAACATAGAATCCTATTTGCCTGCAAGTCAAAACAGCATTCATCACGTCATAAGCTGTAAAGCCTGACATTTAGCTAGCTAGCGCTAACTCACAAAAATTGACAGATTTTTTAAAAGACCTTATGAGCAGGCAGACACACACACACACACACATGCACACACACACACACACACACACACACACACACACACACACACACACACACACACACACACACAAATGTTGTTAAACTACACTGACAAGCAATGCTTAAAAGGGAAACAGAAATATTGAATCTAATCGACTGATTAAATATTTTAAATATTAATGGTATTATAACTATCATTGCATTAATAAAAATAAGGAAATATATATTCAGAAGTTTTCTTTTATTTATTTTTTTATCATTTGTATTGGGTTTTTAAAGACATCTTGCAAAAGGCTGGTTGAGAAGTGGTGACTGTAAACATGTTGCTGTTGTTAGTGTTAAACATCTTGGTTTAGTAAAAATGTCTGAATGCATAAGTATCTAATGTTATTAAATGTGTATACTTCACATGAGCAGATATTTGCTCTTAACATGAAGTCTGTATTTCTCTGTGCCGGTAGCATTCATTCATAAGAAATGACATTTTGATCAGTGACCAGACCAGCATTAAGAAATGTCACCATAATGTAATTCCTTCCATTTCGCCAATTATAAACGATTATAATATC
Organism: Ophiodon elongatus; assembly: GCA_016806645.1. Taxonomy (NCBI): domain Eukaryota; kingdom Metazoa; phylum Chordata; class Actinopteri; order Perciformes; family Hexagrammidae; genus Ophiodon; species Ophiodon elongatus. Next base: position 923,385 of record JACSYO010001629.1, read on the forward strand.
CACATAGGTTTTGTCCAATTTACCCATCATCATCCTGATCATCTCAGGCTATAATGCCCATTCACTGGCTGAGTCACACAAAGACCAGGAACAATACAGGAGTCTGAACTATTATATGTATATGAAGATGTAGCTGGTGTAAATAGCCGGCAGTGAATGCAGTGATTTATAGTTTTGCCGCCTTGTTGCATTTATAGTAATTATCTTGTGTCGTTATATGAATTCATTGGCAACACAGGCTGCCGTAGCCTTATAAGAGAAGGTGATGAGGGGAGAAAAGGCGGCTGGCGAGGACAGATGATAATAGACAAATGTGTGCATTCAAATCAGTATTTTCACTAATGTTACAATGAAGTGCCTTTTAAGGCCTTTTACTGACCTCTGCTCCAACAATATGTTAGAGCGCCCTCTGCTGGTCTTTCATAGGAGGGTGCTCTTCTTCACAGAGCTGCACATTTCAGCCACTACAAGTGAAGAGTATCAAGCAAGGGAGCAGAAATTATATATTGCAGTCAGAGGAGTGCTTAAGCCAGTAGATCTGCAATGTTTCTTCAAGGAGGAGTGGCAAATTAATGTAAATCATACAAATAATAAAACAAATAATGGGCCCTGAGAGGAAATGAAATCATGCTTTTCTGAACTGCTATGCGGTGACACAAGAATCCAAGCAGGACATGCTGAGAGTGCGTTGGTGGCTGTGCAGATGGGAAAGGGTTTTTTCGGGCTCAAAGCCAGACAGGCGACAGGGAGGATGGGTAGACAGGCGACATTCCCTCAGGGGCCGTACTGATTGGCACTGATCACAAGGTCTCCGCAAGGTGCCATTTCATGTGAGACAGTAAACAAGGTCAAAACCATGTCGGGTTACAGCTGCTAATCACCCGGCCTGTCTGTGACCAGCAAGGTGCCACAGAGGGCTGAGAGAGAGAGAGAGAGAGAGAGAGGGTGGGGGGGAGGTAAGGTAATGATATAGAGAGGGGGGGGGGGGGGTTCCTGAAGTCAGCTTTGGAATAGTTAAGCTTAAAGTAAAGGAGAAATGGTTAAGTTAAGTTAGCTCGTTGTAAAGAATAAAACCAAGCTAAAAGTATTTGATAAACAGTGAAATAGCTAAAGGTAACAGATGGAAACAGTTGATGATAGATAGATATTGTTAAATTAGCATTTAGATGCCTAAAAGTAATGGATAAATGGTTGAAATAGTTAAACCAAGCCCAAAGTAATGGGATTCGGTTGGAATGCCACGTTGACCAAAGATATGTTTAAAGAGCATCATGATATATAAGCGGTTTATGTGTTTTGATGTACCATGTATGGTCGTAGGCAGCTGACCACTGGATGGTGTTGACATTGAGACATATCGATCCCCATGTCGGAGTGGTGGTCGCCCGGGGCTGAATTAAAAGGGAGGGTGAGGCAAGGAGGGAAAACTAATGTTTGTCTCTCCAAAACCTGCCCGGGGCCAGACGCTCAACGCTGAATGCTGACTGGTCCGGTTGCTTCTCTATTGATTTCAGACTGGGTTGGGCAGCAGGCCAGCCAAGGCCTCTGGTACTGACTGTCTGGCCAGTGATTGATTCATTAATGTAAAATCAACTCCCACTTTAAATCAGACAGTGGACAGACACAAAATACACCGATGGACCATAAACCAGTTTGATTCCCCTGCTGCTTTTTTATTGTGTCTTGCATGTACACGCATGCATCTCTGTTTAGGGGGTTACACGTGCCACAATTAATGCAGGTTTCCTTAATAGTTGTATGAAATTATGTATTATGTCACTTACAGATTAAGTCTCAATAGGGTTATTTAGTTTCCTGTCAAAATCGATCTAAAAAAAACATACGTTTGCACATAGAGTTGATAATGGGGCCATATGCAATATGCAATGACAGACATTGGCCTCTAGAGGGAGACATAGCACCGTAAGACGCGTTTCAGAGGCACCTTGGAGCATTTTCAAGTTGGTTACTCTCAGTAAAGCGTTGGAGAGATGATGTATGGCGGTTATAAGGCTAAAGACTAAATCTGTCTTGTCTGATGATAAAGCTCCAGAAGGATACCAAAGTGTGGGTTGCAAGAAAATAACGTTTGTTCACAGCATTTCTCCATTTACTTAAAAAAAATTCTGATATCTTGATCAGAAGTCCCTTTTATATCCAAGTCTAACTCTCAACGCACCCGTCTTTCTCCAGTACAAATGTATCAGTCAGACATAAATCAAAACCATTTTTATTTGACAAAGAGTTTTTGGATTAGAGTTGACAAAGTCATAAAGTCATAAACTAAAAGTAACCTGTGAAGGACTTCCCTCGAATATATTATCCTAAAATGTAATGTGATAACAACCATTAGTGCAATATTTCATGAGTTCTGCAAACTGATTTCTGTTTCTCATTTTATCAGCGCCCTTCCCTCTCAGTGATTCATACATTTGCTATTTTCTTAAACTGTAGTTCCAAACTACCGTACTTTTAACTTCTGCAGTGGGAGACAGTAAATACATGAAGCCCAATACCTCTCACAAATAAATGAGAAAATTCTACACACAGCCCCTTTAATATCCCAATGTCATATCTTGTGATCATATTGCATGTGAGTTAGCGAACCCCAGCAGGGCTCGTTTGGTCTCTCCGTTTAGTGCATTAAAGTTTGCATGTCTGCACAGTCATGCTGTCCTCTGGCCAGCGGTACGAGTCCACAGCAAACTCGGCATAGTCAGTGCTGTAGGTGAGGGAGTGCACATAGGCTTCTTTGTCGGAGGGCTCCGGGCGAAGTGTCGCCATCTTGTGCTCATAGGCGTACTCCATGATCTGTAATGCGCAGGGTTTAAGAATGTTTTCTTTAAAGTTTCACAAGCCCTCATAAAACTAGACTCAAAGAGACACGATAACGAAGGTAAAAGTGTGCTGGAACGATCCGGAACGGAACTCCGGGACCATCAATTAATCTGAGTTTCAAACATAATGATGTCAAGAGTTTCATTTTTAGTGTGCTGCAGCCTGGCGCTCCTTCCAACCGCACGGGGCTGAGGCCCACCTGAGCATACCTGTTCATGCAGATTTAGAATATATATTTTGTCTGTATCCACAAAGACAACAAACAAACTGAGCTCACAGTAGGTGAGGGCGTAGGTTTTGTTTCAACATTGGGGAAAAGCGTATTCACCAGGGGTCTGGGGGTCTGCGGTTCCTTCCCCAGGATAATAATCCAACACTTCATTTCCCCCATTGGTTGCATTTACAAGCAACACAGTTTTCATTATTTATCAATGCATGTTCATCATATTTGACGTTTATCATACAACAATGCATTTCCAACAAAGGCTCAGTTGGACAGGCATTGCCGTGCTGCATGCACCGAAACACAGATGAACGATGAATCTACAACGATGCACTATAAAACCCTATTGAGGTACATCTGCTCTCCATTGTGTGCGCACTGAGTTCTGACCTTGACAGCCAGTTTGAGAGAGACGTCCCTGATGGAGCTGAGCGGAGGATACAGCCTTCCCTCTGCCAGGTCCTTCTCCGTCACCAGGTGAGCAAGAGCCTGTTAGAAGGTAAAACACGCAGCTCCTGTTACTGGAGAAGGAAATCATCAAAACATACCGACGAAACGTTGAGAAATACTACATTAGGCATAAGTGCTCCAGTAAATTGAATCTGTTTCCTTCATAAACCCAAGTTAAATCACACATGAGGTATTAGTTTTATGGATGGACTCATGTACACGTCAGAATGTGTGAAGAGAGCCGAACACATAGCTGCACTCGGTGACCGCATCCGATCTTTACAAAAAGAAAAGACCTTTGACCTCAGCACTGCCCGAGGCTTCAGTGACAGACAGCGATTCGGAGCAGGAGGTCAAATTAGACTATTAGGTCATGTTTAGCAATATAATTAGTATAAAGTGTTGGTGGCATTACTTCAAGCTCTTCTTTGTGTCTGCAATTTTTGTTAAAGTACAACCATTTCAAAGTTACAGTACGATATTGCTACATTTTCCAACACCAAACCGTATATAAAGTGGGGATGATTGGGAATGACCCTTGAAGCCACCTACACATTTATGCATCAGTAGTAATAATCCAGTGATACAATAAAAAAGTATAAAACTCACAAGGGGCATTTGTTCTGCATTGAGTACTTGCCTGCCTACAAGCCTGTCCATACTCTTGCTTCTACAATAAATAATTGAAATCATCCTGCTGCGTACCCTGAACATTTACATAAGTTGCATATTAATGCGGGACTTTGACCTGTAATGTTATTTTACAGTCTGGTAGAGCCACTCTTACTCTTAGAATAAATCAAACCTGAAAACTTCCCGCTATGACCGCTAATAATGTACCATGAAAGGCTCCAGGCATTCATTACATTTTCACGACTTGATTTTTGGGGACAACGTGAGTTATGTATTATACGAACTACAAATTCATGCATTAAGTGAACAATAATGTAAAAGATTTGAAAAAAGGGTGTGTATACACTGTACATGTAGGTGCGCTACCTCTGCTGCAGTGAGGAAGACTTCCTCAGTGATATGTCGGATGGCGCAAGCGGTGACAGCCAGGCCCACACCGGGGAAGATGTAGGCGTTGTTTCCCTGACCAGGGAAGAACGTCCTCCCGTCAGACAGGGTCACCGGGTCAAATGGACTGCCACTGGCAAAGATGCCCCGCCCCTGTGACACAATATTCTTATTGTTACCTCCGCCATGAAGCTTAATGTTTTCATTCCAGTTTGTTTGTCTGTTTGTCAAGAGAATTAAGGTTCAAAACTACTGGCCCAATTTTCATGAAACTTGTTGTGAGGGTGTTGACCTGACAGATGCTTTTGTTGCACGGAACCATTAGAGAAGCCCTCACTGGAAGTGCCCTTCTGGTTACTATTATTACCAACTTTATTCACCCATTCATTAGAGATGACCAAGGAAATCAGTCAATATTATTGTGATGAATAAGGGTCCTCAGTACCTCTGTGAGTGTGTAACACAGCTCAGCGGTGCATTCTGCTTTGCTGGTCGGGTTGCTGAGGGCAAAGATGATTGGGCGTTCATTGAAGGAAGCCATGTCTGTGATGATCTGCTGGGTGAAGGCCCCGGCAATGGCCGCCACACCTGAGACAGAAAGCCGCCAATGTGCGATATAATGTATCATTTTCAGTCTTCCAACTTTAAACACATCTTCATTCTCCATATGACCCTAAATTATCACTCAAGTCTACAATGTTAGGCTACTATCAGTCCTTTCTTTCAGTGACCCCTTGCATTCAATCCATCAGCGTCATCTATCTGATACCATGCAGTCTGACAATCTGTTCAATACGTGGCGTCAAAATGGCTGTTAGTGCTTGCTGTTTTACCAATGATAGCAGTAGGTTTCAGTTCCCGAACCACATCCTCCAGTTTCTTCATCTGTGGGTGCTTATGAGCAAACCTCTCCTTCTCGTGAGTCAGCTGGTCTCGACCCTGAGGATTTGGAGAAGAGGAGGATATTAAAGACAAGAAACCATCTGTGGAAAAACAGTACCCAAAAACAGATTGATACTTTGAGTCATTGGCATTACTCCCTAACCCTTTATTGCTGAAGGAATGATGGATTTCTGGTAAGAGAGAGAAAAGCGGAGGTGAAGAAATGGGAGGTGGGAGGTGGGATGGAGGAGGGAAGAGAGAGCGCTGCTGGTGGAGTGGAAGAAGCAGTGAGAAAGCTGGGAGTGATGACAGTGAAGAGGAGGAGGGATGAGGGATGAATCACATGGATATGGTGGACAAAACAGATGTGTAACAGATGTTGATGTTTTGCAGTGATTCCAAGGACAAACCTGTCATGTAAATTAACAAACCATGGGAAATGTTTATTCTTGATTGTGGAAGAAACTCTGATGTCAAACTGCTTTGGAAAATCCACCTTCAGAGGTTTTTAACCCGTGATTACATCAATTTGTGATGCTGTGTCATTTTTTTCAGGATCTATTTTTCTAACTTCCTACTTGGACCGTTCATTCTGGTCATATTTCATTGGGTTATTGCGTTAACGCCATGTACATGTGCAGCATTTGATCGAGACACCTTGACAATGAGACCCTTGGAATCGAACATCCAGATCTTTTTCAAACACTCCTCCTTTGCGAGTCCCTCCTTCTCCATGGCCATGGCAATCAGCTCAGCAATCCCCATCGCTGCCTGGGAGCAAGACAAAAGGGGAGGGAGAGAGGAGTTGCATCATGACATCTCCATGCCAGCAATAGTCTGAAAGGCCCATTTTCCTGCAATCCGTTATCCCGAACACAAACACCTATTTGCTCATTAATCCCCCTCTGTTTAATCTTTATGTATCTACAGAAAAAAAACCAAGCAAAAGCAACAAAATGACTGTTAAAGACACTAGGGACTATCGCTGAGTTTGTTGTGTCAGAGCAACCGTGCTGTTTGTAATGTGTAGTGCACCTACACATGGTGGTCTCATGGGAAGGTGAGTCATAAATGCGCATTTTTCAAGCTGAAAAGCATTTCAACAACGGTAACGCCAGGCAACACAACTACTTCAAGAAAAACTGGTTTGGCCTAAGATAAGTACACAAACTAAATACTCCAAGTCAAGTCGACAAGACTTTTGTTTTCACACTGGACACGAACGCCGGCCTCCTGGGTTTGTTATTTTCAGATTTAGAGGCTGATATTTAAATGAAAATATGGACTATATCATGATTTATTGGAAGAAACCATATGTGTAAAATCAGACATTCAGCACCCCCATATAGCCCGAATGGAATGATCCTTTGTTTCATAACCACATAACCACATTTACCTGTGAGACTAGCAATCGAATTGGGCTCCTAAGATTGAATCGTCGAATAGTCGACTATTCGGGGTCACTCCTACTACAGGTAGTTTGCTTTAATGAGCAAACTGTTGATACAAATTTCTGTCGTGTAACTGACATGACTGAGACAGATCGCTGACTTCACCACACTTTCATTACATCTTGGCATGTCAACTTTTCAATGGTTTTACCTAAAAAATAAAATGAAATTCAAAATGCTGTACTTCACTTGGAGACCTATTTACAGTCTGTCTCGCTTCCAGTGTGCTGCACATACCTCTCCTGCACCTTGGAACACAATGGTATGGTCGCACATTTTGCTCTTGGTGATGCGGAGAGCGGCCAGGAGTCCGGCTACTGCCACTGCAGCCGTACCTACGGAATATTAGAGTGCAACATCAACACTTTTTAGTTTAATATACCCCGACTTCTTCACAGGATGTGTGACATTCATGTTACTGCTGTACCATCAAGAATGATAGAGGAAGCAAAATAGTTTAAATGCGGAATAAAATGTTTTCTTGCATGACAAATATAAACAAACAAATCATTTGCTGTAATTTATTACATTTATATTAACCTAATAAGAATATGGGGAAATGATTCATTCATAACAACTGTGGAGTTAGGCAAGACTAAGAAATGCTCTACAAATTGTAGAATCATTACTGCACGAGCACATGAGTGATTCACAACCACATCCCACATCTTGGAACCAACAAATATTATTCATATTTTACTCACATTAGTGCGTGCGTGCGTGCGTGCGTGCGTGCGTGCGTGCGTGCATGCGTGCGTGTGTTTGTCTTTGAGTTACCTTGGATGTCATCGTTGAATGTGCAGTACTTGTTGCGGTACTTGCTCAGCAGCCGGAAAGCATTAACATTTGCAAAGTCCTCAAATTGAATCAAACAGTCCAGTCCATACCTGAAGAGAAAGAGAAATAAAGGAGATTACCTTTATTGGTCAATGGTCATTTAGCTTTTGCACACACTCAAACACACCAACACATAAAGAGAGAGCAGTCTCCACTTTCAGACTTTGTTTCAGTCCTGAGGGGGGCGCTCTCCCACCACACTACACCCCACAGGGGCAGAAACGAAGAAGGGTGATGTTGGCTTTTCAGTGCACAAAGTTATAACAATGGATTTAATTCAGTTTTCTGACTACGCACAGTTATATAAAAATATTTCAATGAATAGAGAGGAATAATCTTGTGTTAGAAGTCATGTCTAAAGTGAAAATTAAAGCCACGGAACTTTGTACACTGTTTTGTTTCGTTGACGTTTCGACAAGCTGACACCTGTTTTCCCCGACTTCACAATGAGAGGAGGTCAAACCTCCACAAAGGGGTAGAATCACAAACACACCCAGTTTGAGGGAAAAGAAGACAGAGCCCACCCAGTCTCCCTGCAAAGCAGCCGTGTTCAATTTTACAAGATGCTGCTCAGACATACAGTCAATACAGGAGCGCAGAAGCGCCTACAAAAAAACATCATAAAACAAAAATAAGCCTCAAGGCCGGCGTTATGAGTCTGTAAATTTGATTTAGCAGTGGCGAAGAGGAATCCCGAGTTCCCATGCCTTTCAACAGATGGAGCTTTTGTTCAGGGAGTTTTACTGGATGTTTTGTAGAGCGACTGCTGTTGCTGCTCCCCAAGATGAAAGCAAAGGCGACCCGGTGAAGGTGTGCAGGATCACGTTATGTGTGAGAAGCTCATGGAAGATAGATACTGTACTCCATTACTATATTTAATACTGTATATTAATAAAGATTTTCTGACATTGGCTATAACTGTAAAAAAAACAAAAACATGTCTTAATCATTTTATAATATCCAGTATGAACTAAACTTTTGCCGCCTGAAATGATAACTGTCGATAACAGATTTGATCAGCGCGAGCTACCTAGCTAACTAAGCTAACGTTAGCTTTCTTAGATGAGATGGCTTTTAGGAGGAGGATTGATCAGTGTGTAGGCAAGAGTAACAGTATCTCGGACAGCGAGTTTTGCTGGAGTGTTAACTTCCTCCAATCCAAAAGAGACCCAATATAATAACCGGAAACTACTCGATGCTCTTTGCAAATAATGCTAAGCTACTTCAGTAAGCTAGTTAGCCGGACATGTTAATGTTTGCAGTTCACATCAGAGCAGATGATAATATATATTCATAAAGGCTAAAAGCTCTTGCAATACTATAAATTGCTCTTAATACAGCTTTCCTTTCGACACACAAAAGCGTGACAGAACTGCCTCGTTACGGTTGCTAAGCTGTCATTGGACAATCCCTGTTTGGGAAGGGGTTTCACAAATGCATTAAATGTAGGATAAAAAAAAAAAAAAAGACTAATTGATAGACAGAACAACTGAGAACTGTTTGCAATACAGAGCAGGAGATAGTCGGGATAACTAATGCTGTTTGAGTGACTGTCTGAAAGTATAGCTTAAGAGTACGCCTATAACTTTTATTAAGTCTATTTCCCAGCTAGAGACAATGGGAGGAAAGGGTGAGGTTGTCTGAAACCTGTATTAAAAACACCAGAAGTCACGTCTCAGTGAGTGGCGGAGGAAATTGGTGAAGGGCCAAGCAAACGGGCCAAGCCGAGCCCGGATCCCTGAAATCCTTCCATGTCAAATTTGTTTTTCACAGTTCAGATACTGTTTTACTCTCTTTTCTCCATTTTGCATTTTACCTTTCTTTCTTTTCATGAAACCCTACCTCATAAGGAAAAGGAAATTATTGTTAGATTCACCAAAGCTGTTTCCCACTTGTTACAGTGGCTGCTAAACTGCTTAAACTTTCAGCAGGAGGAGGATGAAGCTGAGCGGAAGCGGGGCAAGAAAGAAATGCAGGATGACAAGCGACCTGAGTTCAACTGCAATAAAAGTTAATGTCCCGATGAGAGAGCGCCATCGCTGGGTCACTGTTTATCCTCCCCGCTGCGAGACACCAAATTCTGATACCGAGACTGACAGCCTGGCTGACTTACTGCCAACACGGCAGTAGTGACGAGGAGAGAAATGTGTTTTCTATCAAGCAGAGAGCAGCACTAAAGAACGGAGAGCCAGTGAGAAGAGGAGGAATAATGAGGCCAAGAAGGGAGCTGTAAACTTTTCATTGTGTTGGGGCTTTTGGAGACAGAGACAGGCGCCCTCTGGTATGGTTTGGTGCAACTTGCCGCTGGTGAGGTCACACCAGTTCACGCAGAACCAACCTGCCTAAGCAGAAAGCCCAAAGAGATGGCTGTGGGAGTGTAGATCTCTGCAGAAGTGGGTACTCATCCTGCAACTATTCTCAGTAAAAGACTAAGCGGATTAGACTTGAAAAACAATGTAAGACATTGAATTCTATGTTCTAATTTGAAATGTCAGCCCAGAAAGATCAGAGAGTCCTGACAAAGACCTGAGAACAACTGAGCTGTGAACACATGCATATTTATGGGCATCCGCTGACCATAAACTACAGAGTGACTATCTGTGGTTGTGGTACTGCGGAAATAAAGGAACATCTTTCCGATGCAGAAAGCTCTTTGGTCCTTGGCCTGAGCCATAAAGATAGGGGGAATGTTTTGTGTGTGTGTGTGTGTGTGTGTGTGTGTGTGCGTTTTGCCGAGAACCAAACTCCTCTTTGGCCATTTGTGTTCATCGTCCCTATTGTGCCTGAAAGTCTGTTGTCTGTCCTTGACGACCCTCCGAATGGAACGCCAAAAACTGACAATGCACCTCTCTGCCATCTGAATAATGGGATTATTGTTGCTGGGTAACAAGACAGGAAAACTGAAAATAAATGTGGCAAATGTGCCCAAAGTGCCATGAAAGTTATGGTATAATTAATTACACTGCACAATTACAATTCTTACATGAACATTACTTCAGGGAATTACATTGTAACATATTTTAGATATTAATTACTTATTATTATGGTGTGCATGATTATGTTTAGCTTGGCAACTAAACATTGCTCCCCTGGGAAGAGAGATGTGCTGTTACAGCCATAAAATACATATGTGTGTATGTTTTTAAAATTATGTTAAAATACTGGGAAACAGTAATCTAGTTTTGGGGTCCAATGGATCTATCTGATGTTCAGAATTACGTAAGGGAAGAACCTTTTAAATCCTGTCATATCATCAGTCATACATAATAAGTGATCTCAATTCATACTTTCACTCATAAACAAACTACAGTGAATGTTATTAGCCATGGTCAGTATTAAGAGCTATTTATCACTCACAAATGAGTATTTAGAGTGGGAATTATTTCTGGGTCGCTCCTAAAAGCAATTTTGTTAACCCATAGGCTTTTATATGGTTTATTTTATGATTAATTTCATTGTTACTGTTGATGTTATTTTTTGTATTTAAATGTATAAAATAGCATTACATTTGGTGATGAGCGACTTTGAACTCAAAACAAAGTTCAGGACTTGTCCGCTGCCAAAGCCGTGACTTTGTTCCACCCCTCATGGGTGTTATGAGAAAAAAAAATAAAGAGACGGTGTAGCCCTGCTGTTGAGATTTGGCAGTGAGATCACTTTCCATCTCTTTGCCTGGTGCTTTGTCAACAGCAGTGTCTGTTCGGTGACTTCTGAGACCAAAAATGGCCTGCTGGGAAAGCACTCACATCCGCCTCTAGGATGAGAAAACAGGCAAGAAGAACTCTGCCTCCACCTGCGACACTAAACCACGATCACCGGCTTCCCCTCCCAGCTATAGGTTTCTTCATGACAACCTATTGGTGATAATCAATAGTAACAGTGGATCACATGACTACCTGCGTGTGAAACGGTTATTCTTAGTGACAAACACACAGAGAATTATCACCTGACTCTGCAGCTCCCCTCAGCTTTACAGAGTATTTTAGCATCTTTCAGCCTATTGTTTTGGTTCCCTAGCTCGCAACATTATTGTTTGGTTCCCTCTTGCTGCTCTCGGGGTATTTTGTTTTTCATCTGCAGCAGGTAACTGTTTTCAACGAGCTCTAAAACCCCCGTAGACTGCCAGCACCAAACAGCTGACCGACAAAGAGAGTGACTATAGCTGGTGGACATAGTGGAGCATTTAGCAGCTAAAGAACCACATAGTTTTCTTTGTCAGAGGTGAGCAGCAAAACAGATATAAAAGTAGAGTAAATATTGGACTTTGGACATTCATCAGGCAGACACTAACACATAAATATGTAAAGGAGCAACTGTTTTACGTAGTTTGTTTTAGGTAGCCCAAAGTGGCCAACAAAGCAGTTATTGCAGGTCGACGCCCTGCAGTTAGAGCGTCTTGTGACATATTCTCCAGTGAAGCAGAATATGCCAGCGGCGTACAGTTACAAGAGTGGATTTAAAATGGTCCTGTACTTGTATAGTTTGATCGTACTGCTAAACAAGTGGGCGGGCTTAGATTGTAGCGTAATATGGAGCAACAGATTGATTGACGCATGGATGTCATTATATTACTGGTAGAAATTGAAAATAAGAGAATAAATAAAAAGCCTTTATCGTCACAAGCTCTTCAACACGTCTACTTAACTACTTTACCATCAGCTTCATTAGGATCTTGTGGGTGTGGCTCCATCAAATTTGATTGACAGTTGCCAGGTAACCAACCCCACACCTGTTATCTGATATTTTTATGGAAATATTGCCAAATCCTGATTGGTGCTCAGAAGTAAATGACATTGCCTTCTTCCAACTAAGCCCCGCCCACTTCAAACCAGTGAACTGAGCACATGTCAAAACCTCCCCTGGGAAATTGTTTCTTGCTTATTGCAAGAAGCCGAAAAATGTAGGGCCTTTGAATTTACATTCACCATTTATTTGCATAAACTATATGAAGGCAGGTGTTTTGACTTATTTGATATTCCCACTGGAGACATCTGGAAAGAGAAAAACAAGCAGACAAGCAGACAAGACACTGCAGACGAGACGATAAACCTTTCTTGCCGCTGTGCCGCTTAAGCTATCTGCGAAACGCTAGCAGAACCACACAGAGCTCCTTTGTGCTTGAAACTTTTATACTGCTGCAATTTATGATGTGTCATACGGGTCGCAGCATGAAAGAGAAATACCTGGACTCATTGTTTTCTGGAGGAGTACTTTCACTGTGTCTTAATACCTACTGCCAAACCAGTCCAATGTATTGAGAATAACTGCTTGTGACATTAATATTATTGTTTGACAGCATGAAAAAGAGCAAGAGACATGAGACGCGCTCTCATGTGGCGATTCACTCAGACTTTGGTGTTTCGTCTGGGCCGATCTGTAGGACAGGGGAGTAAACGAGTGACCCGGCTCCTACAGGACACACGATCCGGCTTCACCTGAGACTTGATGAAATCTGAATCCCCGGCTAATAGGAAGTAGGTGGATGTCGTATGTACTCATGGGCGGGGAGGGAGAAGTGATTCTTTTAGTTGGAGCGCTGCAAAAGAAGGTCACACACAAGGGTGCTCTGTCCAAACACAGCTGTCAAACTTGTGTGCATATATATGTACACACACGCACACCCACACACAACCTACAGGGCTTCATGGCTGAACCTTAATAAATCCCCAGCCCCCTCACGCACTCCTGAGAGCCAGCATCTCTCAGCACACGTTATTTCTCAAATCCCCGAGCCGTCGTCGAAGACAAAGGTGCATTCTCCATTCTTTCTCCTCTCCTGCTCCTTTCATCCACCCATCAGCCTTTTCTCTGCGTTCTTTATTCTGTCAGTGCCAAGAGTTTAAAATAGTTGAGGCCATTCATGCAGTTTTTGCTTGCTACTCAGATATGTATGGAGAGCACCTCAGAGCCTGTTGTGTCAAACTCTGTACAATCATTATTGACATTAAAATATACTTTTCATTTTATCAACCTGAGGGCTAAAATACTTGTACTGTTGTTTTTTTATTTAATAGCTTGGGAATTATGTTTATTGACTTTCTCGCCAAGAGTTAGATGATGAGTAAATATAGAGCTGGTTAGCTTAGCTTAGCACCAACACTGGAAACCTGGCTCTGTCCAAAGGGAACAAAATCAGCACCTTTAGAGCTAAATAACTCATTCATTAACATGTTATATAATTTGTTTGTAAAAAACAAATAAATCATTGGTACATTGTAATTTTACAGGTGGTATGAGCTGGACTATGTCTTGGCCAGGTTAAGGGACTTCTGCTGGCTGCCTGGCAACCTCATGATGACCACAAGACTCCAGGAAGTGTCTGCACCTGGTTAAGAAACTTTCCGGCCCATAACCCTCTGTGAAACCACAACGTTTCATTTTTTACACTCACTGTGAAAAATAGCTGCATTTAGTATAAAAAAAGCTATCACGTTATTGCCATGGGACTAAAAGCGCTTTTCAACTCCAGCACATCCCTCCATTTTCATCTCGTCAGCTCTATGCAGCGGGATTCTCACAGACAAATCTGTACAGACCAACAAAAATACAATAGGGATTAAGGGGGGGATGAAAAAGGTTAGTGTTTCCATGACAGAAAATACCGAGTTCAAAGTTTTGAAACCTTTGCTGAGCCTTGTGCTGAGGGTGTGTGCAGGGGCCATGAGATTAAGGGATAGTTCCTTTTTGCCTGAAGACAAGAGCAGGAGACAACACCTGCTAATTACTCAACAGGAGCAGTCACTGGAGAAGCCTGGCCTTGAACCAAACCCTTAGTTGCATCATTCCTCTTTAACTGAGAAACATTTTTTAAATGGTAGATTTAAAAAAAAATCCCTCCCTACTCCCGCTGTTTATTGATGATGAGTCAATCCGGACTATTTTAGTTCGCATTTAGTTTCTTAGAAAAACTAAATAGGAATATTATTTAAAAGACTGCAGAGCTGTAATCATTCATTCAATCTCTGAGCCCATAATTACTCATTTTCCGCCAATCTGGCTCCTTTGGGGAAAAAGCTCCGCTGTTCCCTGTAGTTGAGAAGCCACCCGGTTATTAGAGTCATGGCTTCTTGTTGCCAGCTGGAGTGGGCCCAGGGTTCTCTTACTGGACTCTCGTGTGTTCGTGTGTGCGTGTGTGCGTGCGTGTGTGTGTGTGTGTGTGTGTGTGAGATGGCTTCATGGCGCACAGGGATGCAGAGATACGCGGACGTGTCGGCATGCATGAAAGCCAAAAGTATACAAAAGTCTCATTAAGGGCAGGACTGCAATAAGCACATCAGCATGACTGCACAGAGAGGACGGAAAAGATACGATCAGGGTACGAAAAACATTAATCACTTCTGTCTCCCTGTGCCTCTAAGTCACACAAGCCAAAGCTAACCCCTCACTGTGAACCACCGCTGAATCGAACATGACACGACACCACAAGTGAGAATTATGCATTCTCTGTGCTCGGGGAAGATATGGTGAGATGTGTTTCCTCGACTTCCACCACTGGAGTCAACGCAGAGATTCCTGTAAGCTTTGCTGTTTAAACGCTCAATCACTTTGCATTCGGAACAATCATGCATTTCGCTTAAAGCACTAAATATGCTGTTCACAACAACCAGAGAAGTTCTCCTATCACCAATGAAAGAGTCCAATTGGCTGAGTTTCCATGGACTAATGAGCAAGACAGATCATTATGGGCAGGTTCAAAATACATTACGGTACGCTGCCAAGAGTCAAAAACATGCAAGTGTTCAGCTCAACTGCAGTTGGTTAGCTGTGCATTTAGAATTCTGTCGGGAGATGATAATGCCATTTTATATCATTAAGCTCTCTGATCACTTTTCAATAAGCTGATGTTGCCATTCAGCCAGTGGGCAGAGTTTTGATTGGCACTGCTAAGCAACCAAACTTTAGTTCAAAGAAGGCAAAAAACGAATCATCTGCGACTGAAGTTCCAGACTGTTGGATCCCACAAGGTCTGGCTCCATCACACTGCATGCACCGACGATGCTGAACTGCTGGACATATTTCTTTTAACAGCACCATGTGCTGTTTGTGTTAAAAACGACAATAGCAGACTGCATACGATCATACCTGTCAGACACAGCCGTCATAAACTCATCCAGCAGGTCATCGTAGGCCTGGCCTCGCACTCTCTTGTGTCTCAGCCCAATGTAGAGAGGGTCCTTCAGCAGCGCCTGTAGAAACACATGGAGTCAGAGGACAGAATGGAAGGTGAGAGCAGAGAATGTGAAAACTAATAGGAAGACTGAGGAGGAGGAAAGAAAGTAGAGGGGACTTTTTTTGTTTTTAATGTTCCATCTCAACTTCATATTTTTCTCTTTAAAGCTGCTCAAGATAACTGTGCCAGTTAGTAACTCCACATATGTACAAGAGGAATTGTTTTAAAGGAGTACTCCGCCGATTTAGCATTGCACTCCTATAACATTGTTGGATCAACAACAGTGAAAATGGTGCGGCCGAACCAGAGATACTGCCCTTTTTGTTCCATGCATCCTTCTTCCTCATCAAAAACTTGCACCTACCTTACCCAAGATGCAACTTGGCAGCTAACTTTGGTGAGTGATTTGGGTGTGTTTTGCAAGTAGCTGCTAGACTCAAGCAGAGATGAGGAGGCTACAAAACTCACTTCTTTTGAACTCCACACCACAATTATTTTCAAACTATGAAAAATTACTGCATCTGAAAAAAAGTTGAAGTTGGTCTGGGCAACCTTGAAAAATGCTTTGATGTGTAAAATCCATGCAGTTCACCTTTAAACCCTTGACTCCGAAGTCTGTAATGTGATGCAATTAAATTATAAACAGTAGGCCTACACTCATTTATCAAACTGTGAGTATTTAGACATTTAGATTTAATTGGTGCATTAAAGAAAGTTCCCATTTCCACTACAGTTAGTACCAAAGTGCATAGTTCTCTTCAGCAAAGTAACTACAACATTATAAGGAAATTAAAGACCTGTAAAAAAAAATAAAAGCTTTACCAACGTGTGTGACTTGACTGTGCTCCAGCTATAAGGGAATGCATTTCCATAAAGTTGGGGGGCTTTTAATAGACTAATAAAAACCTGAGTACCTGAAGTGAAAATATCCACTTATTCCCAAGTGTGTGCCAAGACCCAAACACATAGGATCCTACACTTCCCAGAATGCAAATTCATAGTGTATTGTAAATGCCCACCTGTCTTTCAAACATGATGGCCAAAGCTTGTAACACTTTGTGTTAAACATTTTAAATGTCTCAAGTCTAAATTTTTATTTATTCCAACGATCAAAAGCACCTTCCAGAGCCAAAGAAGCCTTTTTACAAGAGTTCTCACAGGCTGAGCAAACTGCTTCTTGACATTTTACCATGTTCACCATTTTAGTTCAGTGTGTTAGCATGATAACATTATACATTAGCACAAAACACAAATCATAGCGGAGGCTGATGGGAATGTCATTCATTTTTAAGGTATGAAACGGTGAAAATATTCTAAATATAGCAAACGCTTAAACTTAGGTGTTATAAATATATGTCAAAAAATATACAAACTATCCCTTTAAATCATTGGAATTATTGTCTGGAAATAATGAATATCTGAACAAAATTGTGTGGCAATCCATCAAGAACTGGAAACTGTTTTTTTTACTGGATAAATATAAACTTTAACTTCATGGTGGAGCGAGAGGAGGAGTCAGAAGATTGCTAAAGTAAGTAGGTTTCACCCTCTGGGGAACATGAATGAATACAAACATGAATGAATACATTTCATGGCAATTTATCCAATAGACAGTTCAGCCTGGATCAAAGTGGTCCCGAAAGCCACGCTGCTGAAATCACTATATGGCTTCATTCAGAAATTAATTTGGTGAGGAAGTGTGGCAAAATTTAACATAATTTCAGCCATGCTGTGTTTCAGATTTTTGGATTACGTAAAAATGATTAATTTTGTATCATGACCCGGTCATAATTGTACTGGCTGTTGTGCTGGAGAAGGATGAATTCAAATGAAGCATGTAAATAAGTGTTGTAGGAGCCTATAGAGTGAACTCTGACCTTTGCACCTTAGTTTTTTGAAGAATGAAAGGGATACAGCAAGGAAGGGGGAAAATTACCAGCAGGGTTTGATGGCAAGCCGTGTGAGAGAGACAGAGACCAACACAGAGAATGAAAGAGAGAGTGAGACTATGATGAATTAAGTGGAAGTAAATGTCACCTGGCAGTGGTGATAGATTGCCTCCAGACTTTGCTTTGCGGTATCGGCACATAGTCCATCAGATCTTTGACATGCTGCACCTGCCTGATACAACATGGCTGTGTCTCAACATACAAAGAGCTGTAGATTTCTACCTAGACAGACTTTGGAGGATAGACTCATAACCTAAATTCGACGCACTCCATAAACTTTGACTTCCGGGGAATTTTGGCCCCAAGGGCCAGGAAACTGATCCAGAGCCTTGTCGAGCCTCATTGGGACAGGCGACCTTTACTTCTGGAGATGGATAATTACAGGGTGCCACTAAGATGAGCGCGACAGCCGCCTTTCCATGGCAGGGTCAAGAGTTGCCACGTCCAAGAACAGCTCAAAAGGTTTATATAAAGGCACGATTTATTTGAAGTCGACAACTCATTTCCTGGCAAGCTTTTAATGGACAGTCCTAGACCAAAGTTGGCCAAGTTCAACAGTAACCAAAACAAGCAAAACATTTTCATGTGATCCCACTGAGAGGTGGATTGATATCAGAGGACGCTTTAGGTGGTAATTTAACAAGATGATGCAAGAGCATGCAAGGAGAGACATAGAAATGACCATCTTGCATTGAGTGTCTAATAGTGAGTTTTTATTTCATTGTTCGGTCCATTTCCACGCTGTGACAAAGGAAGCTGCGTTAGAAGCGAATCGGATAGTCCTGAGTCGGTTTCAAGTGGGCTGACCTCGTTGACACTGCGCTGAACTGTTAACATGAGTCTTCTTTCTGTCCCAGATTATCTACCGTTGATTGGCTAAGCTGTCCTTTGTGTCGTACAGACTCTTCTCTCACAGAAAGGGATTAGTCCTTGTGTATGGCTTTACAGTTCATGCCTGCTAGAGACACACTAAGCTGTTTTAAAACTGATGACTGCTGGACTTTTATTGAGGGAGTTGAAGTATTTCGACGTGCAACTTTCAGCGTTTGAACTGTGACTGCAGCATCTATGATAAGTTTGTTTTAACGAAGCAGTGGAACGAGACCAGGGATGAAGAATAGCCCTGACCTGTCTAAGGTAAAAGAAACCCGGCATTGGAAACGTGAAAGCACAAACAGCATATTGTCCTGGATGACATCATTGACTCTCATTTCAGCATGAGCATGGGTGTGTGTGTGTGTGTGTGTGTGTGTGTTGAGGTTACTCCAGGTGATATCAGGCACTGATGGATAGAGTCCAGGGAGATAACAGGATGATGCAGTAAAAACTGGACTCCTTCTTGTGCGTATATGTAAGACGGAGATAAGAGCGGTCCATGTAGTGAGAGTTTATTGCTGGCTCCTCACACGAGATTACACAGCTACCACATTCCTCTGCAGAAAGAATAACAATTACACAGTGGCTCACTTTCTAAAAGTCTAAAACAGACATTTTACAGGCTCCGAGCCTCCCCGTGAGCTGATAAAAATATTTAAAGTATATACTTTTTGGGAAATGTGCTAATTCATTTTCTTGCCAAGAGTTAGATGAGAAGAAGTGAGTTTGTATCCATAAAAATTATTTGTCTCAGAGTCTTGGTCAGGGGGTCTGCCTACTCGACCGCTTGGATGTCTGCCCGCTTGCGTCTCTCTCTCTAACCCCATATCCACTCAAGGACAAATCTAATCCCATAATAACAGTCATTTTAATAATTAGCTGGAGCTACCACTACCTCATAGCCTCCCACCTCCATCTGCTCCCATCATGCCTTCACAGTTACGGCTGCAGATTGAGGCGGGGTACCGAGGTAAAACTACACACACACACACACACACACACACACACACACACACACACACACACACACACACACACACACACACACACACACACACACACACACACACACAGCCTATTTATCCCATTACAACTCATTGAGCCTGTCATCTCTTTAGAATAAGAGAAAAATGGAAAAGTTGGCAAGGGCCAGGCAGACTACAGTAAAATCTCTTTTATAGGTATTTCTTTTAAAGTGTGTATGTGTGTGAGTGTGTATGCGGTTGCAGACAAGGTTTGTCCCTGTGCATATACAGTATACTTTCTGTTAGGTGCTGATGGATCTCTGGTAATGCCCTAGTTAATAATGTATTTCTTTCCAAGAGAGATCTATACAGTAAGTCTCAAATCCAGTGGAATAAATCCTGCCCCCCTAAAAAGAAGTAATAAATGAAACATTACATTTTTACTCAAAAAGACAACAAAAGAAATTTGCTACATTACTCATTATGTTACTTTTGATATCAGCCTAGCTCTGTCAAAGATGCCCTTAAACAACTCCAAACCCAAGGTCACAGCTTCTGTACTTAACAAATGTAAAAATGAAAAGCATGATATGATGATAGCATGAATAGGTATTTACTTTTTATTAACAGCTAGCCTGATGTTAGCCCTGGACGACCGCACACAGCCGCACTGTAGAAATCCATTTCACACAACCTCCAACTTTAAACAAAACCAGGTGATGCTGAATAGGCTTAACAGCAGCAAGCCCACAAAGAAGAGTTCTTTTCTTATTTTTACAATTTTGGAGTTGCATTTCTTCTTTTCTTAATAGGAGCAAACTGCCTCACACACCTTTAGTCCTGCCTCTAACAAGCATAAGGTGTATACTCCTTACTGAAAGAAAGTAATCACCAATCATCAGTTGTTACTGCCCTAAACTAAACATATGTGCATTAAGTGTAGAGCTGGAGTAAAACCTTTTCTTGACAAACAACACTTTATCTGCCCACGCAGTATCTCCAGCTATTTTGCGAGTCGCAGGACTCAGCCAGTGTTTAAAAAAAAGACTTACAATGTGTTCGTTAGTGATCTTATTGAAGTGTTCGGAAACGTAATTTTGAGTTTTGGACGGAACCAAGCTGGCCGTTTACTCAAGGCCATTAGCTGCACGGCTCATGCTAAACACTTAACACACAGACACACGAGTGGTATCAATCAATCAGTGTAAGCTGAACTCTTCCTATAAACTCTCTACCTACAATATTTGAAGTCGCTATGGTTGAAGTCCCACAGCACTCCCTCAACTGCAACAGACTGACACACATATCTGCTGCCAAAATAGGAAGAAGAGAAACATAACAAGTGTTTCTCATCTCCCCATTTTGGCAGCAGATATAAGGCCGATTGAGGCAATTGGAACAAATGAAACTATGAGACATATTTTTAAAGTTGTGCTGTGTTGCCCATAAATGTCTAAAACTGCTGCTGTGCACCCAAGAATCTAATCTGCAGATGGTATTATCACGCTTAAACAGAATCGTTCAAACAGAGTAAGCTCAATGTGGAAACTTAGAACGCACAGATATGCCAGCACTGGTAGAGGTCAAAAGATAGAGCTAAATGCCGTTCTGTAGGTCTATAAAGATAAAGACATGGTGGAATGAGAGAGGATTTTGCTCTCTTAATCCAGTTCCAATGGCATGAAGACGGCTATTGTAGCAATGTAATATATTGCACGGGCATTCTGGGAAGACTGCAGTGTTTCTGTTGTTATAATGTAAGGGATGTCTGCATGAAATCAGTGGGTTTCTACTGTTCTTGGTCTCTTTCTAGTCTAACAAATCTTGCATATACTTTCTGCTAATTACATTTGTAGGTTAACTTTATTTGCAAACTCATCCGTCCTCAGCAACATCCCTCATTCTTAAACCACACGGGACATTTGCTTGGAGTGAAACTGAACTCCGGGGACTGAGTCATGTGAAGACGGTCTTGGAAGACGCAGGACAGCTACTGACAGGCTGAGCTCAGCTGTGTCGAGTACACATGCATCTGAGGCTGCCCCGCCCTTGGCCGAGAGTTGTGTATATTTAGATGTGCACACAGGCTATTCTTAGTCTGTTTAAGGAGGCAGACGCTCGTGCTGCCCTGCCCAGAGTTTGAATCATCTTTTAAGAGACGCTGCCGTGGAGAACTCTAGGTGGGCAACTCTGGCTCTGTTGGCTGTAACACTCACATGCTGGCAGAGGGGAGAGGTGTTTTACCATCTGGCATCCATCAATGAAGCTGCTTACCTCACTTGTATTCAGGGTGTTTCCGGGTTGTTAAGTGTGAGATTAGTTTTCTTTTTCTTGGCACATTTCTGAGGGTAAGGCCTACCTGGCTACGGACGATAAGGAACATTTCCCTCCTGGCATCAACCATCATGTACTCATGGATTGTTAATGTGTTGGAGCTATATTTTGAGTTAAAGGGTCGGGAGCAGTAGAGTTGAGAGGTGAGCAGGAAAACCAAGCACACTTGATCAAATTACCTAATTTCTCCACAGGGATAGTTAGAGTTTCATCTAATTTAATGTAATCCACCTTGAGTTCAGCCCCTGCTGCTATGAAGCTAACTTTCATCTCTGGCCTCTGTGTCGGAGATAAAACATTTCCCCCGCGCAGTCTTAGTTTCACTGTCCTTAAATAAAATAAAGGTTAGAACAGATGTGCTAATCTGTAAATGTTTCCCAAAAACGTTAGCAATGCCAAACTACAAATACTTTATCACAAGCGATAGTCCTACACTCCAAATTCTACTTCAGTTTAGTTGAGTTTGACATTTTGGGAAATAAACGCGTTCACTTATTTGTCAAGGTTTAGACGAGAAGATTGATACCACTCATGTTTGTATAGTAAATATGAAGCTACAGCCAGGTGCTCGGTAGCTTAGCTTAGCATAACGACTGGAAACTCTGCAAGTGATGACAAAATCTGCCTGCCAGCACCTTTAAAGCTCACTAATAATAATACGTTGCATCTTTTGATTGTTTAATCCGTACTTTGTGCTAGTGCTAATTAGCCAATGTTGTTGTTAGCTCGCTAACGTGCTTAAGTAAGATTATGAACATTGTATCCATTAAACCTGCTAAATATCAGCCTGTTAGCATTGTCTTTGAGAGCATGTTTGCATTCTCATGTTAGCATTGAGCTAAAAGTGTGTGCTAACTGCAGCCTCACAGAGCAGCTAGCGTGACTGTAGACAAGTTATTTATTCTGTAACAGAATGAAAATACAGGTAGATGCATTAAAACTATACTTATGTACTGTACAGTTCATGAATAAATACTGCTCTCCATCGCTGATGGATGCAATATAAAGATAACTGTAAGAAGTTTCTTATAGTTCTGTGAATGGTCCATCACTTATATTTAGACGTCAGCTCTCACCTCATTGTCTGTGCCCACATCCAGCATGATAGGCAGGCACTGCTCTGGCGGCACACCTCCACAGGCTGTGTAGAGGGCCAGCTTGCCCACTGGGATGCCCATGCCACAGCAGCCCAGGTCTCCCAGCCCCAGGATCCTCTCTCCGTCCGTCACACACACCGCCTGTCAAGCAACAGAACTGCAAGCTTTAAACAACCATTGCATCAAGTACAATCTGTGTCTAATGCCGCTCCATGTAGAGTAGTCTTAAATTAGATTACACACAATTTTATGAGAACATAAATGAAGCAGCAGTTCTGCTTCCTTGCCTCATTAATTCAAATTGTTTTGACCATAACAAGTACACCCTGCTACCCAGAAACATGTTTTTCCCCCCTCAGTGTAAGCCAGGCCCTCCCACAGCTCACCCTCCTGGCTTTCCACTCACTAGTCCTTTTACTCATTGAGCAGAACATCAGGTTGATTCCACAGCATGAATCAAATCAATTGTGTTACACTTAATATCACCAGCAGGGGAGTTTAATTTGAAATGTTCCTAATTGTCAAAGTGTTTGTCTTTTTCCCATATGTGTGTGACGCAGATAACACTGGAACAACTCTTTTTTTTTAACGTCAGGTTCCTCCCACAATCTGACAAAGAGTGTCATTAGTTTTCCCATTTGAATGTTTAAAACCTATAATGACCATAATTGATTCCAGCTTTTCTTCCCCCCAACTATCACTTGTTAATGTGTGAGTCAGTGGTTGACTATTCTGACTCCCGTGTGCCCTCCTTCTATGGAAATGTTAAAAGTAGGCCGTATTAGGTGAGTTTACGATAAGACCACCCTGACAATGACAGGCGGCATGTCAGCACTGAGCTAAATGCCCTGCTGTTGACAGCTGTGAACAGGTGGCTGAGGCTGCAGGTTTATTTGACATGCCAGGAATGTCTACAGGTTTCGTCATTCTGAATATGACTAGATCATGACTTAGCACATAGTTGCTCTATACAGAAGATTAAAAGGAATATTTCAGGCTTTTGGGAAATTAGCCAATACAGCGAGTCAAGAGGACCAATATCGAAATCATCCACGGATCCCCAGTGGATCGGTGGATTCACTGCATTCGTTGTTTGTTTGAGGCAGGGTGGTGTGAGATGACTGCCCTTTGGGTAAAAACATTGAGTTGTTTTATCAGAATAAAATATCATGGATATCATAATCTATGACTTTCAACATCATAGCAACATGTGTCTATGCTATTTTTACTACTTTTTTGCTTCTCTCCACTGCAAAACAATGACTCTTAAGTTTGTCGGTTGTATTCTGTGGTTTTTCTATTTGTGTATACTGTAATGTCCTACAATAAAATAATGTTGTATGCTAAATGCATATAAATCTAAGGATAAGGCAGGTCACATTCTTACCCAAATTCCATGACACCAATACAAAAGCCACAAATCATTTTCGTATCTTTGTCTTCATCACTCAGTTTGTGTTGGCCACTGAGCCAAACCAAAACTCTTTTTAGGTATTTTCATTTTTGCACACAAACATTGTTATGCTCTGCTTTATTGACGCAGTCAGACCGAACAAGACTTAGTTTCCATGTGTTTTGTAATGTTGGAACAACATGAGCATTATTAAATAAGACTATTTGAGTGGTTTTATTTACCCTGACGTCCTTTTCTGGCCAGTTCTGGAGCACCGTAGAAATGTGGCCATGGTCATGTATAGTGATGAACAGGCCCCTGGAACATAGGAAATCAGATGGAACGCAATTTAGCAGAAGGAAGAGAGAAGAGAAAGAGACCACACTTCTTGTATGTTCAAAAGGCTTGAAGGGTCAATAGTCTTTCTCACGCCCCAAGTTTAATGACGTGCTCGACTCTGTTTCGGCAAAATGTCACTAAAATGTTGGCAATACTGTAATGGCAACACAAAAACGTTGTAGTTAAAAAAAACATATCCAAGATTTGAGGGAAAAGCTTCGAACTGTACTTAGGAGACTGTTTGAAGTTTCTTTTCTGCCTTTCTTTCTTCTGACCACGACTTTATTGAATACCGATGGCACCTGGGACTTTAATGTTGAGCCCAGAGCCCAGGGCCTCTGCAGGGAGTTTTCTTTGGACCATTGAGACTCCTCAAATATTCATTCATCTTAGTATCACCCCCTCCCACCAACCTTCCCTCCCTGGAATGAGCGTCTTTCCCTCCGGGACAATCCTAGGATAAAGAGATCATCTCTATGCGTGGGGTCCAGCTGCGACGTCTTTCCTACCCAACACATCCATCTGGTTATAGAATGGGAATGAGGGGAGGGGTGTTGGGGGAGGGGGGAGAGGGCAAAACCTCCTCTATGCGCCAGTGACAGTAAAACCATCACTATTTGTAAGAATCTGCTCATAAAGTAAAGACCCAGCTCAGGTCCATGCTCATTGAATAAGACAGTTGAGAAATGTAAAAAACGCAAAACAGCACGACACATTGTAAAAAGCAATAATAAAATCTAGTGAGATGAAGAGAGAGACATAAACTTGTCACATAAAATGCTTTGATAAGAAGGGTAGCCTGTCAGCATGAGTTTCCACTTAACGGCAGTAACCACGGTAGATAAAAAAAGCCATGCAGGCAGCTGTGTGAGGCTGGACACAAATGGTATTTTGGGCAAAATAGTGACATTGCATGCTAACATGCTCACAATGTCAATGCTAACATGCTAATCTTTTGCAGGTATGTTTAGCTTTTTAACATGCTATAATTAGCTAACTAGCTCTAAACACAAAGTACAACTGATGGGAATGTCATTCGTTTTTTCAGGTATTTGGTCATGAACCAAAGCGTTGGACAAATTCCAATTTTGACCTGACGTTGGTGCCAGAGGAAACGCTGAGGGACGCTGAGGGATCAACAAACATTTGTGTACTAAATTTCATGGCAGTCCATCCAAATTATACCTCGAAATCACAAATGTCAAGCCTCATGGTGACGCCAGAGGAAAGTCAGAGGATCACCAAAGTCCGTAGGCTTCATCATCTGGTTACCATGAATGTCTGCGCAAAATGACATGGCAATCCATTGATGAACAGTTGTTGAGACATTTCAGTCTGGACTGAAGTGGTTGACTGACTGACTGATCTACATTGCCATCCCTGGAGCCAAAATCAGCAGTTTACAGGTGGAAATCTCACATGTGAGCTATACATGAGGCAGCACCTTTAAATACACTTTTACATTGTTTTATTACACCATTATTGTTTTTTTTCCATATTAATTTCATAACCTGAGACTCTCTGAAGAAAAGTTAAGCACATCGATCATCTATAAATAATAAAAGTTGATATTTATATTTACCCATACAAACACCTGTAATCTTTGGTCCAGTTCTTTCTGCAAGTGGCTCTTTTCTAACACAAAACAGAACTACGATCGTCTCATACTCCATGCCAAAATTATAATTTTCTTATAAGTAGTATGATAATATACCTTCTCCAATGCCAAGATTTTCTGCTTTTCTCTGTTATATTGTAAACTGAATATCTTTGGGACTGCTGGTCCAACAAAAACAGAAATTTGACAACATCACCGTGGCCTTTGGAATAGAAATCTTCTGGCATTCAATCGACTAAATGGTTAATTGAATAATACAAAATACATAATCACCAGATTAATCCATAATGAAAATAATCATTGGTTGCAGCCCGACATGAGACAAAAAGGAGAGAAAAGAGAGACGAAGAAATGGAGGCTGAGTGGCTAAATGGTCCTCCCTCTGCAAAGAGCTCAGCAGGTCACATAAAGGTCGCAGACATCTGACATTTTAAATACCTTTAAATGTTTCTGGCAATAAAACGATGCACATCTGCATACAGCTACACATCTGTGCATGAAAATGCATGAGTGCTGTTTGAAATGCACCGGCACTGGATGTGTGTGTAGCCTGCTGTGTGTGTTTACCTGAGGCCAAAAGGACCACGAGCCACTGCCAGCAACAGGAATATGAGTCATTTTGGGAGAAAGAGAGGCAATGGGGCTGAAAGGTTGACCCGGCAATATGACTGTTGGAAAACAACTTTATGAGATGGATCAAAGCAGACAGGCAGACTGGCAGTAATGCCTAATCTCTGTCAACAGGAAGGTTATGAAAAACATTTCAGGTTCAGCTTGCCATTATTCTTCTCCTCCTCCAAACCCTCATTTTCTGCCATTCTTTGTTTGCAGAAGAGCTGTCGACATCGTGACCTTTGACCCTGACAAGTACAAAGAAGTAGAGCTGCCGAAGCGGTGGTTATGCCTTTTTAACAGTCAGAAAAGCGCGCGCACAAACACACCAACTCCTCTAAGAAATTCCATCACATATTTACAGAACCCAGGGCAGGAACGAGCTAATCTACAGTATCTCATGATGTCAGGAGTTGTGCTGTTTTAAATCCATCATCACTGTCTGTTAAGATAGCGATGATCCTTTCAGAGCAAGGATTTTTGACAAGGTGAAAAAAAATTGCTAACTTATATTGTATACTGTATATTGAGAGTATACAGCAGATGAGTGGAAATACTCCATTATTTTCCACATACACCCAAAGAAAAAGTAGACTCCTGGGATATAAGTCCCTCTGGTTGGGAATTCTATATTCCTCCTCATATCGATGCTTATAGAGTTGATATGTTGTGTATGTAAGACTACTGCTGCTGAAATACCACAACGGATAGCGGTTGCTTGATTTTCTAGATGAGAGGATGGCCACAAAGCATTGAGCTGCCATGTCTGTCTCTTCCTGTAAGAGAGTGTGGCGAGAACAGAGAGGGTAAAGAAAACAACCTGATGGCCTGAAACAGCACCACCGCTGACCTGCAGCCCAACACAAAACACGCCCCAGGGATTGTGGAAAGGCTGCCAGGGACCGGCAGGAGGACAAGCTGCTTTCCACACCATGACCCCAAAACACGGCCCGAGCCCCACGAGGAAGCCGGCCTCCGATCGTTGACCCGTGTCCACACCAAAACACCACCAGTCACCATTCTTCACCTCCCAGCGCATAACCTTAATCTTCGCCGCGCTGGACGCCCTCTGTTAGCAAACCCACATACGGTTCGACTGACACAGTGGACACAAATCATTAAGAATAGACTGTAAAAATAGTGTTAAAGGTCAAAGTCACGCTATGAGCTGTCTCCAACTAATTAAGCTCCAAATCTGTCCCCTGAGAAAAAATTCAACACAGAGGATTTTTCCACATGATTTTCTAAATTAGTTTGAAAGGGCCTAATTGGAGCTGAATGGCGGCGACATCTTGGAGTGTGACTCTGGCCAGAGGGAAGAGGTAAGGTAAGGTTACGCCGCAGCTTTGGAGCCAACATACACGTCCACTGGGTACATAATCTAATAAATCAAACTCCAAGGTTTAGTTCACATTCAACCAAAACCAGTCGGATTATATACAATCCTGAATTGTATATGAATCGTCTGAGGTTAAAATGAAGTGTTCACCTGCACTGAAAGGAAACTTATAGTAAGACCTATAGTTTATCCATCTCTTCCATCAGCCTGCTGGAGCCTGCTGGAGCTGACACTGACCCCAGAAATCTGTATTTGTTAGATTTATTACTTTCTCATTTACTTTCCCAGAGCTGTCGGACATTCGGGACCTACTGTCTTAAAAATAATGCAACAAGAAAGGTTACGCAAGCCATGTGAAGCCAAGCACACAGAGCGATAGTGGGACACATTTAGCTGATGCCACACTCATCGCAGTAGTGCCACACTTTGCAACGACATGTAGCATTCTGAGGTCTTCAACAGAACATTTTGTGCAGGCACAAAGTGAACTTGTTCTGCGAACGTAGACTGAAAAGGCGAGACACTGTAACTTCTCGCACGGTGTGGAACTTATGGTATATAAAAGCACAGGGATGTCCAAGATACAGTCTGTCTGCTGGAAAAAGAAACACGTCTATACAGTGGGAGGACTCCCTCGTGGAGATCCATGGCTTTTCAAAACAGGTTCAAACGGGAGCATCACTCCAAAATGAACACACTGGATCCCTCTGCCAGACTAGCTGCTGGGATATATGAGATATCATTTTTACGAAGGCTGGGAACTTCAACAGGCTTTCACCGAAACAAAGGCGTGCAGTTGCCAATAACAACAGATTAACGTGTCTAATTTTATTATAATAGGTGAATCAACTCGTCACTTGCTCCGAGGGTTCAAATGGTCACTCATGAACAAGGCAGTGACGAGGTCAGAGCATAGAC
The DNA here is from genome assembly GCA_016806645.1 of Ophiodon elongatus. NCBI lineage: Eukaryota > Metazoa > Chordata > Actinopteri > Perciformes > Hexagrammidae > Ophiodon > Ophiodon elongatus. The sequence continues at coordinate 952,696 of JACSYO010001629.1, forward strand.
ACAAAATATCAATGTGAACATATTACTGTACACATTCTACATTTACATAGCGTGAGTTGACTAACTGAACTGTGGCCCGCGAAAAAAGAAGCCAAACAAGAAAATCAACAAAACAGCAGCTGCACCTCTTGGTCCGTTATTTGAGTTTCTACTTGTGTTTCGCTTCATTCATGCCTCGGCCTCCAGGGGTTACGTCTCCTCCGGCCTATTGTGTCTAAGTTCAAGAAAGAGTCAGTAGTCTTTGTATTTTTCAGTAACACACATACAATAATAGACCATAAACAGAGGTAAATAATCAAGTGAGAAGTTTTCTCATTGACTTCTAAATAATCGGACTTCTTCTTTCAACCAGAAGAGTCGCCCCCTGATGGCAAGAAATAATGCAAGTTCATGGCACTCACACATTGGTTTCACTTTTCATATGCGGAGGTTGCCCCCTGGGGCAAACGCACACTACTATATATCTTAAAGTTTACTTACCTATAATTGTGTAAATTAATTCTACTTAATTACTTAATAAAGTAATAAATTGCACAACAAAATAATGAATGAATTTGTTCATCATATTACCGAACAGTAGATGTTTCTTGTAGTGTAAAGCTAGTCACTTGCAATGTAGCTCGGTTCTTTCTACAATACTGCAGTGTTTCTCACTGCTTTCAGTGAGGGGTAAGTGGTAAGGTAAGGTAAACCAAAGATTTCATATCAGGATTGACAGTATCTTGGGTTTCGCTCCATATTATAATTTGTAATGAATGTCAATAGTCAATTTGTCAACGCATTACAGTCCAATACATTGGTCTGGGTGAACCACACATCTGTCTGTCATCATATCAGGTGAGTGGAGTATCCTCTGAGGACCAGCACAGCATCAAGTGAACCAGCCCAGCACACGCACACAGACATACGGCACACTCCCAAGGAGACAGAGTCATTTCTATGACTGGATGTGGTATCTGACCACACGCTGTAAAAAGGACTGACAGCACAATATTTAAGCAATGAGACCGCTGGTTTTAACTTTCTTGCTTCCTTCCCCAAGTGGTATTTAATAAGTAAATGGCTTTCCATGGAAAGGGAAGATTGTTTTTCCTGTCAAGTATTATCACAAATAGGGATAATCATTTTGTACAGAACAGATTTGATCACATTCACGACAAAGTGAGATGTTTCTTCAGTTTGAGCACAAGCTGTAAGTTACCTACACGTATCCATACAACATTTCATTACTTAGGTCATACCATTGATTTTGTTCATACGGATCATTTCCAAGGCAATTAAGTCAGTGAAGCCAAAGGAGTGAAGCGGTTGGCATCACTAATGACACACTCATGCTGCAGCGCACAAAGCAGCCAAGCATCTGACTAAAGCAATAGAGGAGAAGAAGAAAAACTCAGTGAGAACTGGAGGTCTGGCAGTGCCAATCAATAACCATGTTCATGGTGCAGCCTGAGCTGATGCGAACTCTGCCCATTTTAAAAATAACTAAATGCAATGGAAAAGATGATCGTCACAGAAACTAAATATGCAACAGACCTCTGGGAAAAGGGCTCTGTAAACACAAAAAGAACTAAATAAATAGAAACGACAAAGGGATGCTGATGGTGGGTGAATAATTTAGCATCAGCTCAACGAACAGTCCTCCAACCCATAATCCACCTCTCTCAGTCTCTGTCCAAGCACAGTTAGCTTCAGTTCCCTGTGTTTGTTTAATCTCTCATAGGATGGCTGACGGGTGTTTTTCTGCTCGGAGTTATCTTAGCAGCAAGACACAACCGTACCCGGTAATTTCTGTTCAACACACAGCTCTCAACACTTGGAAATGAAACGTGACGGTCAGGAATTCTCTTTCCAGTCCCCTTCTTTTCTCTCTCCATCCAGTACGAATCTCCGGAGACAATGCACTCTTCTTCTTCCTCTGCCTCCCACCCTCTATGGCACGCTCAGACTTTGACAGGATTCCATCACATTGCAAGTATTCAATACGTTGCCCGAGTCACAAGCAAGAACCAGTTCCAGTGCCTGGCCCTGGAAAACCATAACCCACCCCCACCTCATTCCACTGCAGCCCACTGAAATCAGCCCAGGCTTCCACACAGCAACTAATCTTCCCTCGTGAAGCTTTTCCAGACCTGGCGGAGAGGGAAAACTCCAGAGAATTTGCGGCCAAAATGAACACAGTTTAGCCAATCTGATCGGCCCTTCATCACTTCGGGTAACACGCTGCAGCAAAACATACAAAGGCACGGAATCTTTTACCCAGGATAACCCGCAGGTGATGAAAATAGCAACCAGACAGCGTGAGGTTCTGTCGCCCTGTCATCCACTGGAGCTGTGCAGGCAGAGAGACAGCCGAGTGTCCAGACGATTGCTGTGGACACCAAGCTTCTCTCTCAGCCAGCCTTGCATAACTCAAGGGGCGAGAAACAACAGAAAAGGGCCCGTTCCAGCACAACGGCCCTGCTAAAGGAATCAGAGGCACAGACCTGATGAACCCAGCTGGCTATTAGAGGAGTTCCAGCCCTCTTGCAGGCAGGTTTTCCATTAATTTCCCTACGTCCAATGCCAATGACGTTTCGTGTGGGTTGCAAAGTCACATTCAAAAGCAATTGGGTTTTGCCTCTGCCAGAAACTTTGCATTTGCAAATGCTGCTCTGTATTAGCAACAATGGTCAGGACCAGATTGCACAATGCATATACAAGACAACTTCCAAAGGGTCATCCTTTCATGAAAAACAGACATGAAGAACATTGAAGATGTTAAGAGAATGTTGTAAAATCATTGAGCACTGTATGGATGACAATGCTGTATGGCCCATTGTATTCTCTTTGACATGCACAGAAAAATGTGTATTCAATTTCAGGCATGTCTGGGTTGGTGGCAGGCAAGCCTCTAGTGTCCACTGAAGAACAGATGGAGAAATGCTTTCCAGTTTCCAATTCTTCAGTACTTATAGCTGAGGAGAAAATTCACCTACTATTTGACAACAAGTGAGAGACTAAAACTATCATATTTTACAATGGAATATGAAGACAATTGTACCTTACTATCCAATTTGGGCTCCCAGGACCATTTCTTTATGTTGCAAGATGATCAAGCAGATCTTCAGATTTGTCCTGATATTTTGTTATTTTCTGGAAAGCAACCCATTAACCTGGATGAATGTCTTGTTTTGGAGAACCTGAATAAGATACCTGTGGTATTTGGTACCTGCTTACCTTGGAGAGTTGGGTTCATTTAGTGGTTAGCTCTGGTTAAGGTTTGGTTAGATTTAGGAAAGGATCATGTTTTGGGTTCCATCAAAGATTTTGTCAAAATTAGAAACATCTGAAACATCATGGTTGGAGTTAAAATTACTATTCTACTAAGGTTTAAGGATCTTCATCATCATGGTTACAATTGTCACGTTTCAACCAAGCATTCCAGTTCAGTTCAGTTCAGTTCGTTAACCACTAGAACGGTTATTTTTGTGTTTCCATTAGCAAAGGTTGTGGAGAGTGCCAATAGAACCGCTCCATTATTGGTACCAACTCTGTCTAGGTTCGGAAAGAGCAGATCTGATACCAGAAGGTGGAGTTAAAACGTTGCAGACCACTGATTGGTCAGAGAGAATCAAGACATAGCACAACATGGGACATCCTGCGCAAACCCGCCCTTTTTAAGCAGTCAAGCTACCATCAATAAAGACCACAATTTTTTATTTACTCGACTCAGATTTAAAAAAAATGGCACCTCCCAAAACTACACCATACACTAACCTGGACACACTCTACACTGCTAGGATTTGAGTCACATCTGGCTAGACAAGCTAGAAAGTTATAGTCACTACCCACCGTCCGCTGTGCTGAACTCGGTGCTCTCTTTCATAAACACTGGTCATACATTTTTTCGAAGAATGCCAAATTCATTCTACATTTACATATTTTGTACTCATAATCCGCCTTTTTTAATTCTACCATCCGTCATACAAGAGGAATGTGTTAGTATGCAAAGGCCCCGTCGGCGACATTTAGCGCTCACTGATGTAATGCCGACGCATAAATCAAAGTGAATGTTCAGGATGCCAGGGGAGAGGTCAAGTCTCACGTAATGAAAACGGATCAAAGAGATTCAAAAAGGAGAGTCACGTGGAGTCAGATCCCATTCCTGTGGAGAGGTCAGAGGTCAGACAGAGTCAGTCTACAACACCACCAAAACCAATCATCTCGCAGTGAGATCATCCATAATATCCAGAAGTCAACTATCGTGTTCATTATTGGCCATGTCAGTGACAGCATGCATTCTCTCTGTTGAATTAAGAGTTAAAATGTACATCCAGACAACCTCTAGGCATTCCTAATGTATGCAGACAGGCAGTCTCATACATGGGGAAATGTAAATGCTATGAAACAGCAGGATGGCTTCAGAGATCCGCTTTAAAATCCAGCGTGCGCTGCCAAAATATGCTCCACTGTATAGATATCACATTTGTCACATTCATACATAATGTTATTACAATTCATTGGCTGGGATCAAATAGGCTTTTGCGAGACCAATGAAGTTTTTATTTTATTGCTCGAATGTGTGAAATTCTTATCAGCGAACAGGCATTGTTAATCTACAGATGGCACAAAGTATGCAGCTGGAGCGCCTTAACATTATAAACATTGAGAAATAAGCACGTCTTAACTTCTGAGCCAATGCCAAATAAGTCACAGTGCAATTTTAATTTCTCGCTCATTTTCACAATTACAAAGCCTTCAGAACTCTGACTGAATTAGCAATTACTTTTCTGCAACTATTGAAACAAAAAAAGGGTTTAATGTTAAAGAACAGAAAAGTAAAAACTAAATATGATTTTGGTGTACTGTCCTACTGTATTATGTATGTCAGAAAAATATGCATTGTTTTAATGGTCAAATCAATATATTTTGTCCTAAATAGCTGTGAAATTATGTAGATGGCATGCTTTATGTGTGTGTATGCAGCAACCATATTGCTCATAGTAATGTTTTTTATGAGATCAATCTACATCATATACTGTGGTTGTAATCTGTTTTCTTTTTAAATGATTTCAAGTACGGAAGAGTAATATAGGTATTACTCCCCAATTACAGCCACTGAATAATCTCACTGATTTTGTTCTTCCCTTGTAGAAGGTTGTGTTAAAATTGTAGTAATTAAAGTTCACAGTTTGAAAGTATGTTGATTGATCCCACAGCTCACGCAGCCCTTGAGCGCAGACGGATATCTTCAAGTTTTCAGTTTCTAAGTTCGGGCCAAATGCATGACAGGTTTATAAGTGTTCACAGCCAAAGCTGAGCTGAGAGCTGATGGAGCTGTCAAAACAAAGAAAAGTTAGCTTTTAGCGCTTTCTTACCACATGCATTAACTATAGTGGGAGTTTGGAACTGACTAACAAGAAGCAGAGCCGTTATAGAGATATTAGTGTCAGATACTGTAGGCCACATACCATTCTCAGAAGTATGGTCTTATCTAAGTGCAGATATAAAAGCGGTGCCGTTGGTCGGTGATTAATGTCTGATCTGTTGACTTGGCTCTTTTAGTCAGAGGGGAGTGTCCCATGTCCACATAAGGCTGACCCATTTTCAGACAGAAGTTTTACTGGTCTGCTCGGCTAAGATTGGAAACCATCACGCCTCCATATAAATGTGTACTGAGGTAATGGCTTTCTTAAAATTCCCTTTGAATTTCTCAGAAAGTCAACGAGTCCTCCAGGAAAAACCTTTGTTGTCATGTTTCAAAGAAGAATTTCTTTACTTAGAAATAGTTGACATTTTATGAAATAGGCATGTTCACTTTTAGCTAAATGAGAAGCTTGACATCACTCATGTCTGTATTGAGCTGGGGTCAGGAGGCAATTAGCTTAACTTTGCATAAAGTGTGCAAGAACAGGGAAAAAGCCAGCCTGGCTCATATTTCCATTTCTGTTTTTGTTCGGATGAAACTAAAGAAATACAATATGTTAATTAGTGAGCTGGAGAGGTTCGACAGATTAAGTTACCTTTACAGACCCGCTGTTTCCCCAGATTTTCTTGCATTCCCAAAATGTCAAACTATTCTTAAAACAAGCACTTATGAAGCCTAAGGTTCCCTAACCCGAAAGGCAGAATGACTAGAATTTGTCGGTTGCCGTTTTGAAATCACAATCATGTTGGACCCTCCTCCCGGGCTCAACGACACCAGAAGCACACCCCTCTGACTGCCGTTAGGGTTACGCTGCTCGGCAGCGGGTGAAAGCCAATCCCAGAATCACTCTGCTATAGTTGCGTTTTTGTGCAATGTGTCCGCCATTTTCGGAGCTTCCACTTGGTTTGTGCTTACGATCTGGCAACTGGTCCCTAAGTTTTTATAAAGGTTTACGCCCAGAACCGTCCCGAACACAACAAAATGGGTCTCTTTAGATTCAGGCACCACCATACACTTCTAGTGGGTCTTAAGTGATGATTGACAGGGAAAATCCTATTCATTTCAAATCAGGTTCGGGAAAGGTTGCAGTGTTGTTTTTTCCAACAAGGACTGGCCAGCGATCTGGCGGACAGGAAAACCCCTCAGCGGATTTTTCATGATGTGAATATAGTGTATATAATACAAAAATGCAAAAACAAAAAGCAATGAATAAATAAATCAGGACATAGACGTGATTTCCTAAAGCTTCAGTACAACACTGAGCTCCATCAGACTTTCTAGTTGTGGCAGCAGTTCTGATCTTTTTGTAATTTGTGCATCATTCCAGTTGGCCATGATGTGAGCTTTACACCCGACTCGAAACAGAAAGCCAGAGATTGTAGATCGCAACGTGGCAAGAAGGTTGGACTGTGACTCGGGGAAGTTTTGGTTTCGGAGTTTCCACTCAATCCAGGGGGAAACAAAGCTGGATTAAAACTACTGAGGTCTTTTTCCATGCGTGATGCTCGTGGGTTGTATACGTATGCGTACAAGGAGCTGTAACAGTGATCTGTTACCCATTTGACACTTAAATGTTAACTCTATGTCCTTAAGCTGTATCTTTCAACTCTTGAGTGTAAGGGGATACCTCTGTGTTTTGTTCCACTATTGGATCTGTTGTGGTAGGAAAGCAGTTCTGTTGCACCACTGCTCTCCTCACACCGCGTATCTGTGTGCAGCTGGGGCTACTGGGATGCATGTCGATAATGGAAACGACAATGACATCGCCGGCAATATTCAGCTTGTGGCCACAAATCTGTCCACACATGTTCAGGATCCCCACCTCTGACAGCATGTGTGACTCTCCATTTACCCCGCATACATATACTCGTTACACACACACATGCGCTGCATTACGTCGCGCGTATCCTTCTGGCAGCAGGAATGAGGCTAGCAGCATGAAGAGACTGGCAACCCTCCTACACAAGCTCATGACCAGCCACCGCCAACATGTGCTTTGGCACCCAAGCAATATGCACACATTTCTGCCTTGACAGGTGTGATAAAGACATGATATAGTTTTATTTCAATTTGAACTCCTCTTTGAGGATTTAAAGGGTCCCTGCTGCAGCAGTTGTGAAGGAAAGATAACATCATTAAAACATATAGAGCGTGTACGTAGAAAGTGGTGGAAGTGGCCAACGTTTTCAAACACATGGCTATTCCATAAGGCATCGTATTTAACTCACCAACCTCTCTCACTCTTCGTTTTATGGTTCTGCCACAGTTTCTCAAGGCAGGGAGATGAAGGCTACATCCATACTAGTTCAGTTTATTGCTGTAGAAGACGCTTTGGCAAATGTTTCAATAAGTCCTTATGTACTCAACCCTTTGGTCATTTTACACTTGTTTCTCTCACTTATTCTAAATTCCCACTAAAGCCATTCAAGAGGATCTAAGCTTTCTGCCAACTTTTGTGACATATGCTGGATGGATTATCCGCTGCATGCTGCTCAGACACCTAAGGGTTGAACTTTAAAACTACAAACCAGGCTGAGTGTGATTCACTCAGAGCATCAGATAAGCTTCAGCAAGTCGTTATTTCCAGCGTGGGCCGGTGAAATATTACAACTGCGCACCAAAATGTGACGGGTGGAGATGGTGTGGGGATAGCAGCCAAACAGACTCTCCCTCCCCTTGGTCGGGGAAGGAGAGTCTTATATTAATGTATCATTTAGCAGCTCCAGAGAAGTCAAACTGAAGTCGTGTTATTAATAGAAAGAGGAAAAAAGAGCCTCGGGGGATTATTAGAAATGTTCCTTTTCGTGTCATCCTCTCGAGGGCCGTGTCAGGGTATGTGTTTGATTGACAGCTCACAGTCTAAATCTCTTTACTGACCGCTATGACCTGCAAGGCAAGGGCCACATAACTGACCAATTGCAAACATTTTCAAGTGTAAAAGCCATTACAATAAGGGAAATACATTTGTGGCCGGGCAACCTCCTTCCAAAATATCACATTATACTTTAATGAATATTCAAGCAAACATAACCTTAGTACGCCAAATATCTGGTTACTACATTTTACTATTATTTCAATAGGCTTTAAGTTACTTTCCGATATCTGTGTTACAGTCAGGCGGCCACCTCTAGGTCTGAAAAGTGAAGTCAATGCTGAAGTGCCTTAAACTTGCATTCTGTCTAATGGCCATCAGGGGGAGACTCCTCTGGTCTGCAGAAATCTGATTGTATAGAAGTCTATGAGAAAATCACTCTACTTCTCACGTGATTTATTACCTCAGCAAACATTGTAGACGAGTTTAAGTTCTCAATCGCTAGTTTTATTCTTCTTCAATACAGCATAATGTTCATTTAGTAAATTATGGTCCCATTGAGAGTAAAATAGATGACAAAGCAGGGTATGTTTTAGGGCGTGGCTACCTGGTGATTGACATGTGGCTACCACGGCCTTGTCTGGTCAGGAAGTTTTGTATCCGTGTTTTCGTCTTACAACTTTAACCCTTTCACAGTGTGTTTTCATTTCATGAATGTTTGGTCGCCTAGAAATGTCTTATTCTGTGTTTGGTTGTACTTTCCTCCGACCTCTCATGTCACTTTTAGTTGCAAAAACCCAAGGTGGCAATGGGCAAATCCAAGGCCAAGTTGGCAAATCTGAGTTTGAGTGACAGCCGGTCAGTCGACGAAGCTGGGACCTGACAGCCACGGCGTTCACAGGCCCTGACTGGCTCCCAAACAGAGTCTGACTGAGGCCAAACATCTCCAAGGTGAGACTGCCAGACAGGCTTTTAAGTAGGCTGACAGCCGTCAACCCCACCGAAACCTACATAAATATGTTTGCTATGATTTGATGGTTGTTTCTTAGAGACAGAGTGGGAAAAATTTATTTTCTCCACGAGTGCCAAACCAAACCACCTTGCTCTCCAACCATGCTACACCACTCTAAGTCATGGAGAGTTATGGCATTTTGAATTAGTGATGGTGCCCAGTACTACAGGTCAAAGACAATTCAGCCAGGTAGTCTTAGTCGTGTAGTTATTCAAAACATTTATTTAGGTTGATTACTTTCCGTGTTTACACAGTAAACTGCCATGGATTTTAGCTGATTATACCAAGGGATAGTGCAGGAAAACTTTAGTTACAGTCTACAGTGCCCTAAAGTTTATTTGCTTTCACTGGCTCTAAAACTTCTTCGGACATGAGCTCTATATTGTTGTACAAGGTCCTCAAAATCCAGGGTGAAATGAATCCCAAATGTTTGCCACGTTCCTCATGAGGTCAGTGTAATTCCAAACCATTTCTCTCCTCCCTACTTCTCCAATGCTTATGCCGTTCAACACAGACTATTCTGAGCTTCTCTTATGGTCTACCAAAGAGCAAAATTGCGGTAAACAAATACATTAGCAAAGGTCATGCAATTAGTCATTATCAGGAAACAAATTATCTCTGGACTTGAGCTTTTGTGGAATAAGTAGTTGTTTCTTATCCATGGTTTGTAGTAAGTCATCATGGTTCAATAATCATCTGCGGATTAATGATCAAGAAGGCAAGGCTCTTTTCTACTCGCCTTGGATGCTCAGCAATCCAAAGAAAATAGTTTCTCTCACACACTTGCGGTGTAACGCCGTGTGTGGGCCTGAATTGGGTGAAATCACAGCTCCGAAGCCCTTAATCTGCAAGGTTAGAACACTTCATCATCCGGCATGTGCCACTTCAGTGGTGACCGAGGCAGCTTCGGATGATGCCTTTCATTAGGCCTTTATAACCTCCTGCAGCTCACCCTCGTTTTGATCTAAGTCCAGCCTTAAAAGACCGAATCATGGCGGTACTCAGGTCACATTACAGCACATCTTTTATGTAGTGGATAATGAATGAAATAGCACATTAATTATTTCATACGTTGTTACCCTCACAGAGATACATTACAGCCTGATACACACACTATAAATACTAATCATGAGGTTGATATTAATAACAATTTGGTCTGTTTGCCTAAGCCGGTCCTATTAGGCTACACTCTTTGTGGTCTGACAAGGCTACACATTTGCATTGTTAGGGGCAGGAGTTTCACTTTGCAGGTGTTCTCCTTCATTACAAACCCATCCTGCACCTGACCGGACAAATGTGCCAATCACTAAGCTATCCTCAGATTGAAACAAAACCATTGCAGCTATTCTGGGAATGCCATCAAATGTTGAAGTTTAAAGAAAGAGCTTGCTATATTTTACTTAATTTGTATCTAACACAATTTATATTTATATTGATTGTTTGCTAATCCCATACATTTTTAGTTACAGACCCTTTACAAAATAAAATGAGCAGTTCATATCAAATAGATGTATATATTTTATCTCCAGATTTACAAGCAGTAATAATGGCCTAAATATAGGAAAAATGGCAGAAGATAAAGAGAGCATCTGGAATTCCCCTCAAACTATCTCCATCACTTACTTTCCAGCTCCTGACAGGCAGCTGTAGTAGTAGAGTCACTGACCCTTGACCCTTAACCGAGACTCCACTAATGGGCTACTGATGATCATCCATCTCCATCAGTAAGATGGATTGGTTTGTGTCACTTACCTCGAGAGCTCCTTGAACAAGTGAAGTGTTACTTTAAAAGGGCCTGTTAAAAGTTTATTTAGACACTCTGTAGCAGTGCACCACAGAGGGCGCAGGGACACTAGACATGATTGAAGTACACCTAATTACGCTCATGCAATACTTGGGATAATATTTCCGCTACAAAACATTATCATTTATCACAACTGACACTTTCAGCTGTCAAACAAAGTACACAACCCACATTTATGGTGAAAACAGAAACAAACTTTGTGTGATGAAGACAGACCAACTTTATCTGCTAAACACTGCGTCCGCTCATGAGCTTACAAACCAATAAAAGTAAGCATGTCCGATAATCTCCTGATGATGTGAATGTGTTCCTTTTTACATCTCTGGTTCCTGCTTCTGCCCCACCGAAAGATCAATGAATCAGCCGTGTTTTGAAACTTAATGGGGCTTGACCTTTGACCCCCGGTACAGAGCCTGGTGTCGGAGTGTTTAGTCTTCATGAAGCAGATTAGCTGGTAAAGTCAGGCAAGACAAGGAGACGCTGCTGCTTCCACACAGAAACTCTTTATACCTGAGAGCCAGTAAGTAGAGACCTAATCTGCTGCTATGGTGGTCTGACTGGAAGACACGCACGCACACACACACACACACACACACACAGTGGCATCAGTAATCCATTACAGTCATTACTAGAGGATACTGGTGAGTAAAATTCCCTGTGCTTTGGGCTAACATATAGAAACTGAATAATGTTTTACAGTCAGGCACACTTAGCAGGGATAAGAGACAAGATCGGTTACGTCAAGATCAGTCGGTAACTGGTCTGAAAAATGAAGCCAATTGTGAAAGTATCTTCAACTTGAATTCTTTGTAATGGCCATGAAGGGGCGACTCCTCTGGTTGCAAAATTAAGTCAGATTGTCTATGAGAAAATTACTCTACTTCTCACTTGATTTATTACCTTAGTTACATTGTAAACATGAGTTTATGGTCTCAATCGCTAGTTTCAAGTTTTCTTCAATACAGCATGATGTTCATTTAGTAAATTATGGTCCAATTAGAGTCAAATAGACCATAAAGCAGGGTATACTTTAGGGTGTGGCTACCTTGTAATTGACAGGTTGCTACCACGTAGTTGTCTGGGAGTTGTCCACGTTTGCACACGTTTTCACACGTTTTCATCATAATGAACCTTGAATGTCTGTACACAATGTTTAGCAAATCCATCCAGTTGGTGCTGAGATATTATATTCATCCCTGAGATAAAAAGTCAGGGGATCACTTAATTTGTTAGGATTAATCCTCTGGGCACCATGGATATGTGTAGCAGATTTCAGCGAAAGACATCCAATAGTTATTGGGGCATTTTCCTAAAAAAAAAAATCATGGGGGCGCTAATAGAAGAATAGTCAGTTGGTAAACTTCATCCTCTGGGGACCATGGATCTGGATCTGTAAATATTATGGAAATCCTTCCAGATGCAATAAATGCAGACTCATATGTATCAAAGTCTCAGCTTGTTCGCTTGTCTCATTGGTGAGCAGAGAGAAAACCTACATCTGTCAAACACGGTCGGCTGTGTCCCCGGCGTATTCTGCTAAGTGACCCCCTGATGCACGTTTCCTAGAGGCTCAACTTCCAACCCCTGGGCCTCTGGCAGCAGGTCCTGGCCCACTGTGCTGTGACTTTGAGCAAGTGAATAAAATGACTGCTCCAGTCAGCTCAGTGTGAGAGGAAGGAAGGCATACTAGGAATATTTTCCACATAGTTCTGCGGGGATGGGGAAACGGGGAGCTAGTGGAAAACAAAGCTATGTGCATGGGAGAACTTGTGTTATTTTAAATGCACCCATGGTAGACATTTGTAATACAACTGCTTGGACAAAATGAGGAAAACTGTGGTTTCACAGCTTATCAAAAGCATTTGTGGTGGTAAAATGAATAAAGCCATTATCGAATAAAGTGTTTGGAAAAACTGCTGAAGAGCAGATGCACACTATGGGAAAATACTGGGACTGACATATTAAGTAGTTATTAGTGTTTTTTTAGTATAGTTTTATCATGCTAAATCATGCTCAATTGTCAAAATGTATCTTGTTTGTTAACATTTCAGACAATATTCATCACATCTAGTGAAATGCCTGCTGGCCACAAACAATAGCTAACCACTGTGGGTTGCTGTAGGGATTGTCGGCTTATATGTATCCTTTTAAGTACTTAAAAGAGTCAAGGATTAAAGCAAACAGCAGTAAGTGAGCGTGAGAGCATGTCGCCAACAGTTGACTAGGGTGGTCTTTCTCCTATCGGTATTATTAGCGTAAACCCAACACTTGTAACCACCTGGATATAAGATTAAATGCGGGGAGGCAGGGCCAAGTTAAACAGAGTACGGCCCTGAATGCAGCGCGGAGAATGAAAGCCCCATCAACTAAAGCTCGATTAGTAACAGCTTACGGAGTGTCGCTGTCAGATAGTGAGAGACTTGGACCTGATGAACCTATTTGAAGGAAAACAGATAGAAGCAGGAAGAAGTGTGTGTGTGTGTGTGTGTGTGTGTGTGTGTGTGTGTGTGTGTGTGTGTGTGTGTGTGTGTGTGTGTGTGTGAGAGACAGAGAGTGAAAGTGTGTTTAGAGTAGAAGAGGAGAGGAAACCAATGAACCAATGAGCCTGTCTGCTAGGAGCAGAGCCAGATCCACTCAAGGTGAACCCTAAACTGATTTCTACAGCTTACAGCAGTTAGCTGTCTGACCAAACTCCAGCTGAAAGGGCTACCGCAACCTCCAAATGTGGTTCAGATTTTAAAAATTCATAGACCAATTCCAACATAACGTACACATGATTTAAGAGTCCTTGAGCTTCTGGTATCATTGCAATACATCAAATAATTTGACAATTTCCTGTAGCTTTAGTAGATATGCTTGTAAACCGAGAGGTATTTAATAGAGCCTCTGGCAAAATAATGCATCATAAAGTTTATAGAATTCCAACATGACAACATGTTCATTATACAACCAAATCTGCCGTCTGATGTATTAGTTATTCATCAGGTGGTTGGCTGTGGTGACCAAGTCTAACTAAATTCATTTACAGTCTTTGACGGTGAAAGCAGAGATGTTTGGGTAAAGAGTTGATCGCGATCAGATCCACGGCCCATCAAAAAGATGAAAGTAGCTCATGTAAATGTGGACGTTTCTCAGACTCAAAACATGACTTTCAGTCTCGAGAGCTCTGGGGAACAAAACATTAAGGTTTTAGTCCGACCTCCACAGTCTGGATGTTAATGTTTTGTGCAGTAAGTAAACCCAACTAACATTACTTTTTGCAGATCTCCGTCAGGTGTGTCTGCAACTACCACTGCTGTATTGTGCGATTGAATGAACACAACCCAGAAATGGCCAACCCCCTACTGGCCATGGCCGGTTAAGCGTGGTGAGTTAGGGGTAAGCAGGCCGTCAACGGCTGTATAAAACAGCCAATAAAAGGTGTTTAGAGAAAGTGTGAGTCACCGCAACCACGAAAGGTCCTTGAGCGTGCTGCCATAACTGCACACCTAAAATATTATGCAGTTTGCTGCAGCAGATACTAATGGAGGCTTGGTTTCTGCCATCCTCAACTCACATTCGTCTTCATTTCTTCCTCTCCAAATATTTAGATATGAACAAGTGGGCTGTGATTGGTGCAAAAGCCAGAAGCAGAGAACCATTGAAACCACACAGCCAGAGTAGGATAATGCTGGCTGATACCAAGTTCCATAACAAAAACAATAAAATGACATAAAATGAAAAACTGAGGGATTGAAGATTGACTGGAATAGGAAAACAGAGAGGGAAAACAGTATCACCAGCTTCCTTTTGGCCTTCTGCCTGTTCACAGCAGTGGGGAATGAGAGTATGTATTTTGCACTACAATTTGGAAATACTTATTGTTATGTCAATGCTGTGAGTGTGTCTTACCTCGGTCTTCTAAATATCAGGCCATATTGCTGGCAGGCCAGGCCCACAATGGGGGTGTAAATGATGGGCATGAACCTCTCGATGTCTGACAACAGCACCCGGTAGAACAGTTTCTCATTGCGGTCCTGGAGCCCCATCAGAAACACATATCTGGGAGTGACAGGGAGGAGCAGGGAGGAAAACACGGCATGTTAATCTTTAACATCTTGAGGACTCATACATGCTGGAACTGTGGAGGGGTTTATTAAAGTCAGATGGTAATATCTGTGTGTTTGTCTGAGGTGTGCCAGGCCGGATTGGGGGAACTGCAAGGAAACACTTTGTCAGAGAAAAGAGAGAGGCAAAGGTTAAAACCTTTTAGTATGAAAGTATGCCCGTATGGATATTATATTAGATGGACACTACGCTGTAAAAACCCAGCCTAAGCAAAAGCAGTGAGGTTAAAAAGGAAAGAGAACTGAAATGATTGGAAAAACCGGCCCTTCAGATAGCCTACACAAGCTCTTTGTTCTGTAGATTGCCCGGGAACTGAGGGTTTGCATATAACCCAAATTAAGCGGAGCACGCCAGAAAGGGCTCTCCTCCTAATCAGAGAAGTTTCCATAAAGCCAGGAGCACAAGGTGCCTCTTGTTGAGGGGATAAAAAGCATGCACGCCCTCCCTGCTATAGGTTAGGGTGCAGCAGCTGCACAATACACGGTGGTGACAGTTGCTCTTGAGGAGCACTGTTTTCATATTGGTGAACTGAATTAGCTTCTGCCACGGGCAATTTACTATATGAAGGGTTTCCGTATGCCTTGCAGTATAAATTCAGTCAGAGTGATCATTTTCCGTGGACTCAAGTACCATCTATTTGTTCCTGTTCTGAACTGTATGAAAATGTTTGTTTTTATATATGATATATTTTATATATTTTTTGTCCATTAACTAGCTTTTTCCACAACTTTCAACCCCATGTCAAACTCCTGGGCTGAAGGAAAAATGCCAAACGGCTTCTCAGATCTAAGAATTTGCTATTTTCTTACGTTGTACTATTTTGAGGTTTGAAGAAGTCACTTTGGACTTCAGGAAATTCTTCATTATTTTCTGACCTATTATTGACCAAACAATAAAAACATAACAAAATGAACTAAAACTATCAACAGAAAGTGAAGAGGTTACAGTTTTGACAATAAGTCAAAGACGTCTTTGTATTCTGTTGCAGAGATATCTACTGAAATACGCGTGCTAACCAGCTAGCCCCGGCCCGTTCTGTCTTGTAATACCACTTGTACCCCTAGGGGCGATAGTGAGTCACTGTAGCGGCCAGTTTGCCCTCAGTCCAAAACGAGAGGACGGAGAAGTCGAGCTGCTCAGAGGGCTTCTCCGTCACGTTGAAGGTACAATGGTTGTAAATGACTCTCAAAAGGTTCTGTTAATAGGGTGACTATTTCATACAAACCTTTATTTCATGCCTTTTTATGTTTCGGGTCCTTCATTTTGAAGTCCTTCATTTTAAAGTCCTTCTGACGAGACCAGAAGTAGATGCAAATCTCATCTGAGAGTAGTAACTTGACTTTGTATGAAAAAGGTATGATAATTGACGGTGTGTACTGAAGGAAAACGTGTTCGTAAGGTATTCCTCTGCAGTACAAGAGTTACTTTATGAACGACTAAGCACCTAGCTGGGACGGGAACAAGGTCCTTTGTGTTTTATTGTGCTTTTGATCATGTTTAGTGACATTTTATCTTAATGAACCTGTAAAAGGGTGGTTAAATGTATTATTGTTGTAACAAGATGCTAATGTTAGCTGAAAGGAAATGGCTAAATTGCTGCGCCGTAATGTTATGCTAGTGCTAGATTTCAGCCTTTATATGTGCCTTTTGAGAAGAAGAAAATGTTGTGATTAATGTCATCTAATTAATGTTGACACTCTTAAGAGCTCATTTATGTTTTATTTGTTCCATAGCTCTTACGGTGTTTTCAGGAGATTGGTTGTGAAGGAGAGAAAGATATATTTGCGATCGTCAAAATAAGGCTGAAGGTTGAACATGAATAAAGGCCTCTGGAAACATCAATACGCTTCACCATTGTCCGGCTGGGTTCCGCTACAATGGTTCCTGCGTTTAGGTAGTTTGTTTGCTGGATTGTCGAAAACGTACACGGGCCGTACACCTGTTCAGTGTCACAGTAAACACAAAGATGGCTGACATGAACTGTACAAACACGCCAGAAGATTATACGAGAGCGGAGTTATTGTGATCGGCTCTCAGAGTTTCAGCGGTTTCCTTGATCACAACTAGCTTGAGCTGCAACGTTTTGGTAACTTCACTGTCAGTCAGTTGTGATCAGCTGCTCTGACTCAGCGAACAAAACTATAATTAGATCCGCCACATCAAACCGTGACATATTACTGCTGTGTGCTATTGTTTGGTTTTATCCTGGCAGACCATTAAGGAAGATTTCTTTCCCCATTCTTCACCTTAAAAGGCGTGCGCACTGCCCGCACCCAGGAAACAGGAATATTTACAGTACACACTGCTTTACAAAAGCAGGATCTGAGAGCAGTGTTTCCTTTAAAGTCAACCCAGTGGAGCAGCCAGGACATCATCTATCTCTATCTTAATCTATTTTAGCACCAATGATCCACCGGCTCATTTTCTTTAAGCTTGTTCCTGCTGGAGAACAACTACACCGGGTACAAGGTTTCCCCCTTCAGCTGCAGTAATTTACATGCTGCACTGTTTCGGCTGGCAAAGCCTTTGATCATCCATTTCCTCTGTTGACGACAGTCACAGCCGGCACTTAAGTCACTCCATCATCATAAACGCGTGTACTTGCAGCGCTCTTCTCTTTGCCGTAATGTGTCACAACAATTCGACAATTCCACTGAAAGAAAACAAAAAAGAATCTAGATATTTATGGTCGTCGAAAATAAATGACAGTGTCCAGCACCAAAAAAGGATTCGGCGTGGGAGAACAGGCTGTAAGTAAACACAGCAGGCTTGAGCAATGGCAGGCAAATAGCAGCCCTTAATCCGTGGGACCAAAGCCCAACTCTGGAACACACTCGAGACTCGAGACGGATTGTCGGTGACATTGATAGGGCATGGGAACGGCAGTGACAAGCCCATAATGACAGATGTTGATGCCCCGATGTTGCCACGCTGGAAAATGAGGGGGCACTTAAAAAGCTGCGTAGTTACTGTTGACCCTCGAAATGTCCTGTCTCACAAGCAGCTCGCTCATCCTCGACATTGGGAGTGACAGCCGATGGAACGGTTGACTGAGAGCGAGCTGAGCGGACAGAGAATGAGAGGCCATTTAATATTCAGCACTCTGCATATAATTTAAAACAGCAGAACCAGCCAGCCGATCTGGTTTGATCAAAGAGCCCCGGCTGAAATGTTAGCACGAGGCGGATTCATTACATAATGCTAGCAGCACTTCTAAGCGCCTAATGGTGCGTGCAAAACCGAGCTGAGGTTTTCATGTGGTTCGCTGTGGAGGTTAGAAAAACACTCATGAAGGAGTGCAGGGAGGTGATGGAGGAACGTGGGTGAGGGAGATCTGTTCAGTAAGATATATACGATGTTGGGAGATGGATGAAGAACTCTGAGGGCTGATGGCTAATCTGCCTCTCGTGTTTTTGAAGGCTTCCAGATGTGGGGACTCCCGGCGTGCACGGGGGAATCCCTCAGGGGAATCCATCGCAACTGAACTCGGATTAAAAGATATATACGTCGCGGCAGTAAGTAGAGGTTCCTGTCGGCGTGCGCAGGCCTCACCTGTCCAGGTCGTCCCTCTTCATGTCGTAGTTCTTGAGCACCCGCTGCAGCTGGACGTCCTGGCTGATGAAGCAGGGAGGCAGCAGGCCGTGGATCCCCAGCTGGAGACGCTCCTCCAGGGAGAAAGCCATGCCCTGTGAGCACACACAAACCGCCACCATTACCCTCCGACCACACCGACACGTACCATTTCCAATCAACTAAATAAAAATGGCCTATTTGCGTTCTTGCCGACATTGATGAGCCCATTGTTACTACTCTTCTACTCCGGCACCTGTGAAGCTCACAAATGAATACCTTGTATCTCATCCCTCAGTGGTTGTCAGGGACTAATTCTTGGCCGGGGGCAGTCACTTCCTGGAGCCGTGTCGTCTCCAAGAGGGTGCCAGGCAACCAGCGGAGACTCCAGGAATCCAATATGACGGCCATTCATTTAAATTGTTCGCTGCCATCCTGAGCCACAAAAAAGTCTTTGCAGATTCCATGGCTTTTTATTTTATAAATAAAAATCCCCCATGGATTAATAAGAACAACCGCCCCGAGGTCGCACGCCACCACCAACCACTCACGTTGCAGTCTGTTCAAAATGTATTCACTTCATCATTTTATCTTTTGAAACATTTGTGTGAAATTGTCATAATTAGCATAATGATTCTGGAGTTATGGCTATAAATGTGTTTCTTCAGGTCAAAGTGACTTTTGACCACCAAATTATGCAAAGAATATTGCCAAAATATTGAACTATGAGCTTTAAATGTTGACTCTTGAATCTGGACTGTCCCGTGTTAAAGTGTAAAATACTTACCTGAACTATTCATGCTAGAAGACTGTATACTTTGCCCAAAGAAGTAGATTGTTGCAACCGAAACATTTCTCAAAATGAAATTATGCATTATTTCTTATTTAACAGATATTCCATTTCCTGCTTGCAAAGCCATCATGGTGGATCTTGTTGCACTCTTGGTATTTACCCCCCTCTGAAAACTCTGCTTGAACTTTTGAACAATTGCATTTTGAGGGAAAATATTCACCAATCGTTTCTGTTCAAACATTCCTGAGTGATGAGAGAGGTGGCGCGTCAGACGTGTCCTCTGTTTGGCCGGGATGTTTGCTCTCAGAGGGGCCTCCTCTCGCACTGTGGTGCGATGTCCACTTTCACCAGTGCACATCCTCAAACACACAGACACAACGAGGTCAAGGCCAATAACATGCTTCGCTTTGACCTTTACTACGGCTTTCATCTCTCTCACCCCTGACCCCCGAGCGGAAATATTGAAAAACATGCACACGTTTAGTGTCTAGCCTGTTACCCTGTAGACTCTCACCTCTGACCTTTGAGGCTGTTAAGCAGAGGAGACAATGTCGTATGTTGATGTGACATCGGGAAGAGGTGACAGCGTGAGACTGAGGTACTTCAGCTGCAGCAAAGAAAATGTGTCCCCCAAATCACCCAGAACAAGTATTGAGTCCATATTTAAAATGGGAACAGCATGCTCTACTATTCTCTACAAGTGATGCATGGTGGGCATTACCATCTCTCAGCCCATAAAAGTGCAGCGACCCGGTGAAACCTCAGCCTCAACATGCCAGCTACTGTTGCTGACTGGTGAGACAGAAGCAAAGCTGCTCCGTAAACCTCTCTGATTTGGATCCCGTCCACGGATGCTCAGCCCGGCCCGTTGGCCACCGCAGTTTACAGCGTTTCCAAGCCACCGGCACCCTCTGTGTATCTGGTTGTGTTAAAACAGTTCTGAGGTTGTTGATCACGCCAGACGCACCGTTAGGAGGGAAGCATTAAAGCATATGAAACAGAACAAAAAGGCAATTTGGATCAGAATTTGGCAGTCTTGACGTCAGAGGAAGCATCAGCGCTGACCACATGGCACACTACCAAATCTTATAAGACTTACATTTTGTTAAAGAAAAAAATCAGACCGCTTTCTAGCTGTTGTTTCTTTTAGATGTAATCGCAGTGATTCTTGAGGGTAATGATGCAAATAAAAAAGAAAAAAAAGGAGGGAATGAGAAGAAAAAAAGGCAATTTCCTTTCTTGGCAGAGCATCTAAAGCAACTGATTCTGTGTTTTCTTACTGCAAGTTCACACAGAACATGAACACATCAATCCACACAAACAACGTCCGTTACTTGACAGTCCTAACTCCTGTGAGCATGACTGAGGGAAAAGTTATTTCAAACACTAAAGTACGAGTCCCGATCCGTCGGCCGTTCGCCGAGGCCCGACGCAGTCTGTACTTAACGGGCCTCAAATAGGCAGAAGCAGCTCGGAATTACAACCTTCCTCAATAATCAAAAAAGATTTTTCTCGTTTTCAGGGAGCCAGCTGGGCCCCTCCCCCCTCACCACCGATGCACCGCCACTCCGCCTGGTCTGCTGTTCTGCCACAGCTGACCGTGAGGGACATTTGGGAGAGAAGAGTCTTAAAATACTGAGCTTAATACGAGGCTGCCCAAACGAGATTCATTCCTCACGCAGGGCTCACGCTGCTCTCTCATTAGCTGACAAACATTCTTTTTGTTGGACTCTTTCTGAGAGAGAATTGGACGCCGGACACGCTGAGAAAAAAAAAAGAAGGAAAGAAAAGGCCCACAAAACACATGTACTAGTCTACCATTAGTAGACACGGACGGTATCGTCAGCAAAATGTATTCAAAGTACAAACGTGAAAGTATTCCTCGTGTGTCTTGTATATCATATCACTGTATGTTAAAACCAGGTGCAATCGTTCACTCTGAAAAATGGTGAGGTCCCAGCATGAAGTGGAAATAAAGCAATACTTAAATTCTACTTTACAACACTCTTACGGAAGATTAAACTACTTGCACAGACACACACACACACACACACACACAGAGCTCTATAATTAACACGCAGGTTTTTTTACTTTTCGACTCAAATTCGTTTTCACTCTTCTTCACTGACAACACTTTCACCAGCTGTCATGTCCTGAAACTCGCTGTACGACTTCTCCTTCTCTTTGTCTCACACGCGAGTTCCACAGCTAACAGCTTTCCTCTCTCAATGCTGCAACTCCCCTGTGTTTTTTTTTTTATTTAATGTTCAGTTTATGCTTGGATTTTTAATACCTTCGTATCCTCCGTATGGGACGGTACTGAGCGCAAAAGAAAACAAGCATATTAAAGTAAATATTGAAATGAATTCCTGGTTTCCTGGATGGACACTTTTGAGGGCTTAAGATCCTGTTGTATTTTGTATTTAAAATAAATAGCAGGTGCTGTGCCAGACAGTTGTTGTTTTCAATCAATCCATCAATCAATTTACTTTCTGTCACGTGGTCTAAAAGAAGAAAACATATACAATGGATTTTTGAATGTCACGGCCAGTCAACAAGGATGAAAAGAGCAATGAAAGCGTTTGAGGCCTCATAAAGAGGAGTCGCCCTCGCAGCTCTAAGAGCCCTCAAAGGCTTGCCAGTGTCACATGTGATATAGACACCATCCACGGAGTCGGGGACCGAAATGACCAATTAACATCCCCCACAAAAGGAGCAGGCAGCTCGGCCGTCCAGAGGGGGGAAACCCCCGAGTGGCTCCTGGTCGGGTCAGCTGGTGACGGCGGGAGAAAAGAGCAGGGGGGGGTGGGGGGCGGTGGTTTCACAGCAAGAAAGATTAGCGCTGCACGGTTCGCAGACTTTGGTCCGGGGGAAAGCGTGGGAACGGTTGACGCCAGTTTTGACATCTCTTCGCCTTTTGACTTGATTGTTGGCTTCGCGGCGCCCTCGACCTCAGCATGTAAATAGAGCTGCCAATCTCCCCAATCCCAAGGTCCTCTCAGCGTGCACGTCAGTATTAAGCATCAAGGACGGACTTTGTCTCAACATAGGCCAGGGAAAACTACACTGCAGGAATGGTGAGCTGTCCTCTTACTGTTGAAATGTTTAGACAGCTTCACACCAACAACATTGTGCTTTTTCTTTTTTTTTTTTCTCCTTTAGCTTGGCAGAAAATGACCCTCAGATTTAGTCCGATGGTTCAGCTCCCCCTTTCTGTTAACGGTCTCGGGGTCGGCTTGCAATCGCCAAGCGTGAACCGGAACGAGCCCAGCATGCAAACAGAAGATTCAGAGATTTATCAAACATGAATGGAACAAGTGGCAACAATTTCCTCGAATGTATTTTTCTTGGTTTACATTCTTACAAAAACCAAAGCGCGGTGACAAACATACACCCCCCCCCAAAAAAAACTTAAAAGCTAACAGAAACACACCACACACACACACACATACAAAGCAGCTCTGTGTTTGTTTGTCTGAATACAGGTTTTCGATGTTTGACTGCTGTAATGCCCGCCCTCTCTCCCCTCAGGAGCCCTAAACTGGGCCAGGCAGGATAAACCCCAGAGAGCTTCCACATGTCGGCGACCACATCTGACGTGCCCGCACCCTGTGCCAACACATGTGACGCCCGCAGCCCCGTGTTCCAGAAGCCGCGGTAACAACCCGGACCTGTAATCTGCCCGCCGGCCAGTGCCACCCCTTAACCTCGGACTGCTGCCATGCCCACCCCGAAATGCTCAGCGGAGAGGAAAGAGCTAATTAGTCCACCAGAAGTCCAAACAAGGAAGATGAAAGCACAACGTTTCTTTGAATCTGATAAAAAAAAAAAATGCCTCGCTTCGCTTCCAAGGCAGTTCAAAAGGGTGGGTTCATTTGGACTCTCCAGCGTCAAGGTTTGGAGATTTCTGCCACCTCAACCTTCCTTTTCATTTCCATCTGCCACAACCACACAGAGCTGAGACTAAGAGCAGAGCCACTCCCTTCATTACAGTGGGCCTTCTTCTTGATCTGGAGAGAGTTCAGTTCCTGAATGTTGCTGCTTGGTCTGCGTTCGTCCACAAGAGAAGGCTCCTTATCACAACACCAACGCCACGAAACATTCCTCACACACTTTTCTCCTCTGAAATGTTTTTCTCTGATTTCACTTTCTTTTTGGGAAAAAAAAGTAGGAAAGGAACCTGATGCAACTTGGAGTGCGGCAAATGTAAGATCTTGTTCACGCGTGCAGATGACGTGTAGAATGGTCAGATAAATGCATATGTATACATCACGCAGAGCCATGGGAACAGAACATTTCATCTTAACCTAACTTAAAGTTAACTTTTTTGACAATAATTAAATGCTATCTGGTGGGTGACTGGTTTTCAATTTGGTTTCAGGCAACGGGGACAATGTTGGGTGAGTTACTTGGAAAATGTGCGACAGAACTGAACTAAAAACGTTACTTTTCGGATCATTCAGCACGTGAAAGTAATTTGTTTTCTCAGCTCTGCGTCCTCACCCCGAAAATCCAGCATAAAGCCGACCTATTCATTCATTTGCAGCACTACCTACAATGGCCTGATTGCATGCAGCGATGTAAGAGCTACTTTGCACCGCAGCCTTGTCTCACAATGCAATATCCTGCAACAATATTTCCCATGCAATTTTGAGAATTTTTAGAGAGAACCTTCCCGAGTATGGCAGATCATATCGGACGTGTGGCAAAGCGCAGAGCATTACTTAAAATGTGTTTTTACACAGTGGAAGAAAATGAAATCATCTCCTCCTCTAGCGGTGACTCCATGAGACTAAATAACATGGTTTTAGATGGACAATTTAGTCAATGTGCTGACGAGGGTAAAAAAAACTCAAACCCAAAATGTTAAACCCTCAAAAAGCCTCTCCGCTTTCTGGGTAAAACTTTGAGAATGACGTAATTCCACACAAAGCCGTGATTGATTCAGCTTGTGAGATTCCCAGATAACAGACGAGGAGGGGATCTTCCTGCTCACGGTCCTCTTCCCTCCAACACACAATTCCCACTTCCAAATATAACCCTCCACCCCCCCAAAAAAAACGCCTCACTCTGCTGCTTTTCTTTTCGCCTGTGTTTGCTGAGCTGCAGCTTCAATGGAAATGCCCTCTGCTCCAGGAGAAACAACCCCTATTGAGAGAGACCTGAGCCGAACACGACAGGGAGGCCTTTTCCTATTGAGTCCCTCTGGACCGCAGTGGCAGATCAGACGCGGGGACAAAAGCCCACAGGCCTTCAACGGGGAGAGGGCTCAAATGTTTGGCACCGCGATCCGGCCTGGCAGAGACGTGTGTGGCCACAGAGCCCTTCTCTATTCACCGCTGTGTGGGGGAGCGGGAGGGCTTTTCTTTTCACAGAGAGGCAGAGCCGAAGCGCTACAAGAGATGGCCTTCTTGTGGGACTTGTTTATCAGTCCCAAAAAAACACTTGCTGAACGTGATGTAGAGCGATAGCCATCTTAACCCCCGCTTGCCCTCATTTACCCATCTCGTATTCGTGCCGCATCAGCGCTTTCCCCCCCCCCAAATGTTCAACTTAGTGATTCAGGTCAGGTCAACAATATTTATGAGGCATCCAAATGTGCCGGTGTTTCACGAGGTTGAAACAGAACAAAGAGGAAGCGAATGGGCGAGCCCATTACAGTCGAAGCAGGTGAACCACATCAGTCACACTGTGCAGCAATAAAGAAGTTTAAAAGGTGTGAACGCTTTAATCAACGCTTTGAATACCAGATTTAAATTGCGCTAGGCACATACTTTTTGGTTCGAGTCCAAGTGAAGTAAATTGAGTCAAAACTTCTGAGTTTGGCATTGTAGCTCTTCTGAAAAACACTGCGGGAAGTCTTTACTCGGCTCTAATCATCCAGCATCAAATGTTTAACGGTCGCCACCGCAAAACACACCTCTCCCACATGCTCGTGCAACGGGATTGGCTTCTGGGTAATGTATCTCTTATGCCAGGAAAAAACACGAGTTGGTTGTTGTTTTTTTTTTTACAACACTTTGTTAATCTTCGGACTTCGGGAGCGTCTATCATTCCAAGTCAAAAGGCGAAAGTCCAAGAGAGGTCACAGGTCAATGGTGATAAAGTCAGAGTGGAGCTACGAGTTCACTCCTCCGCTACAATCACTTTCAGTTACAGGCGAGATAACGGAAAAGCCGAGATTAGAATTGCAGCACGGGGTGCTTTAAGGACACAAATGTTTAAGAAACATCCAACAAGATTTTAGGATACAGAAATGCTCCATGAATAAGCCAGGAAGGACATATGACTGACATAAAGCCACTAAGACTGCAGGTTGAACAAATCAAAATCCACAAAAGCCATTTAATGAAGGCCCAGGGTATTTTCTGTAACGTGTCACCACTTGGAGGGTGGTGACCTTTGTGGTGGCAGTTAAATGTAGAACCTCCTCTGCGGTTGCCAATGAAAAACTTTCAGGGCTGGCGTTTGCGCAACATTCAACAGGACTGTGAGAAAGTCATCTGCGACGGTTGAGCTTGCCCACGCTGCCGTTACGCCGTAGACCAGCGTATCTGGATTCACTTGGGCTGGTGATGTCAGAGCTCCTCCGACCTCCGACCTCTGGCCAAACAGGGAACGGGCAAGCTGCAGAGGTTGCGCCCATAAAACGCTGCCATCAGCACCATCTTCTCTACCCCACTATTATCGCCACGTGTTCTCCCCACGCTGCTCCGGGACTCCAGACTGTTTGTTACAGTTGGACGTGTGCAGCACACGGCGCATTAACATCTCAGCTGATCGATGGCTGCAATCAGCGGGAAATAATGTTATCTTTGCAAGAAGAGGGGAACGAGACGGAGATTTGGACGTGGCCTGAGAGTAAAAAATGGTTTCGTGCTCTGAGGGTTCAGGCGTGCCCACGTAAGCGTCTTCATCCTCGGAGCTTCAACGCTCATGGCAGGAGCCCGCTGAGAGTTGAGAGTCAGCAGAAGCTGAATTAAAAGCTCGCTATCGCAGGGGAGCCACCTGATGAGTTTGCGACCCGCACCGGCACAACAGCTGGAGGGAAGACTGAGTCACATGCCTCCCCCGGCTCCAGTGTTTATAAACACACACACACACACACACACACACACATACACATATATACATGCCGCACAAAAAGCAGGATGTTGATGCATATTTAAGCCAGTTCTTCATAAACACACACTGCCTTGTGCTTTGGCATACAGACGCAGCAGAGAGCGTACACACAGGTAGACAGTCTGCTTCATTAACACACACATACACACACACACAAAGTCTTTCTGATTCCGCATACAAGCAGAGGATCTACTTCATCCTGCCGCAGGAGAAGACCCACACTCCACGACGTCCTCATTGTCCAGCAGCGCACCGCGGTGTCCTCTTGTTTGTTCAATATTGGCTTGTGTGTCTAGACGCTGTAAAAACAGCTGGTGGGGGGAAAGAGAGTGGCTGGCCCAGAGGAATGACGGATTCCTCCCCGAGTTATCATAGCTGGGATTAGAGGATAGAATCCAAAGATGAGCAAAACAGCGGGGTGAGGAGTGACACAAAAAAAAAAAAGAGACAGAAAAGAGCGGGAAAGAAAGAGGTGGGGACGCTCTCATTGGAAGGTCAAAGACAAACCGGATCGGACAGCCAGCGTCCGGCTGGTGGGGTGAGTGGACGGAAGCGGACCGTCCGGACCGGGACCGGCAGTCACAGCTCTCTCAGGCCAGGCCGGTTACATAACAGCAAAACCACCAGAGCAGTCACCACGAGAGCAGTCACCACGAGAGCGCTCAGCCCAGCCCCTCTCTGGTGCTGCCACGTGGAGAGACAGATGCTGTGGCGAGGTTTGAGCTGGAAGCAGAGGAGTCATTTAAAGCTGCACGAGGCACAATTGTTTGGAGCAATCGCGCTTGTTTCAGCTGCTCGTGTCAACTTTCACGCAGCAGAACACATGTTTAAACCACGTCCACCGCACTGGGTAGCGATACGGAGCTGAGCCAATCAAAAGCATGCTACCACATGGGCTGGTCTATATACAGTATATATCCAGCGACAACTAATCACGACCAGCTGGAAAAGCATCAATCCAATCAGCAAACTAACGTTTTCCAAAGTGAAATAATTCCGTGGTATTTGAATTGAAACACTGATAACTCAGTGTTCATGTTGATGTCTGGGTAAAGTTAAAGCTAACTTGTTCAGGGACCTTCAAATAGGTCATGAAAAATCCACCCCGAATAACACACACAGCAGTCTGCCCCGTGTGTAAGGAAAGTTTAAGTATCCCACACCGCACACAGTCAACTTGAAGTTGCAATCAGTGAAAACAATGCGTGGATATATAACAAGTAACCAGACTGCCTGGCAACAAGTCAGCAATCCATTCATTTTGAAATCTCTTTGCACGAAAATGTGAAACGTTTATCGGAACTGAATGTGTAATCGTGCTTCGATCCTTTGAAGAAACGCCTTCTGGTTTAGGGTTAGCAGAGCAAAGCAGATGTTTCACCTCAGCGGAGGCCGGCGACAGACCCACTTCAGTGACGTACGACGTGTTCTTGTGAGTTCTCTTACATTCTTTTTTTCACATTAGAGTATGTGTGTAAGTGTGTGCTGGAGGAGTGATGAAAGGGAAGAAAGAGGGCGTGAGGGGCAACATAAGTGCATTCATTTATACCAGTATGCTCCTGCACACGTGTGTGTGTGTGTGTGTGTGTGTGTCTGTGTGTGTGTGTGTGTGTGTGTGTCTCTCTCCACTGATCCGCAAAACACACAGCAGCCATGAATCTGAAGGCGAATACTGACAAACACTGACCCTCATGCTCAAACTGTTGACCCCGTCCCCTTTGACTCTACAGTCTACCCATTATTATTATCTTGTTTTTGCACTGGATGATGGAACATCTCTCCTACAATGGGGGGTCTGGGGATCAGTGTCTGTGCCAATCCATCAAGGGATACATCCATATGGAGTCGGTCCATAGGTGTTCTTGGGTTTCAGAAAATGGAACTTCTGCAGGTTTTTCATGGTAAACTTAAACCCCATCTTTTTTTTTTTAAGGAGCTACATGTTGGGCCCACGCCGCACCGGAATGCGTTTCCTGATTTTGAGGAAGCAAGTCTTAACGGCATCACTGCACTCATTGTTCCCAAATGGCCGCAGCGGTCATCCTACACTGTATAACGTCTGTAGGCATCAGCGATCAAGTGGAAACGGTATAGCAACATAAGAAGGTCGTCCATCCTGCTCATATGTGGCCTCACAGATATGTGACCTGGAGCAAACCACATACTCATTCTAACCAGGCATGAATATGTAGTGCATTCACAAAACAGCTCTACGTGATGACCTTTCCATCATCACATCCATTAGAGGGGAGGATCTAGTTAAGGAACACAAGAAGGTAATAAATCTACGGGAGAGGAATGTTTCGGTTTCTCTGTGTTTAATTAATCTGTCGGAAGATGTCCTGCATCTCTTCCAGTTCATATAAAATTGTAATGCAAATGTTATCACTGCTAACAGACAAAAAGTATGTAGATTAGTATATAGTACGCAACACATACATACAGCTTTCAATCAAATTGAGCATCTTCTCAAATATACAGAAATACTAGAAACAGAGAGAGAGAGATGATTTGTAATATTTTACTGTCGTAGAAACTACAAAGATGTCTTTCACAGACAAGATTGCAAACTGTATGACTTTAAAAACCTTGAAGGCCTCTGTGCATTCTGGGGGCACTTCAACATCAATTGTGTGTCCACAATTTATGAACCGACTACATGAGTTACATCGTTGAACCCGACTTTTTATGCTATTGTCCTCGTACATCTACGACAGCCTTTTCCCAAAGAGGAATTCCCATTTTGGCAGAGCAGCAGCAGCCAGGTTGTGGAGCCCCTGGAGTGAGTGGAGGTTAAGTAATTTCCTGAGGTTTCTTTAGCGGAACAGTAACCTGAGCCCTGCAGCTGCGACCTGACCCCACTAACCAATTCCACTGTCAATATACCGGTCGCTATTTCCATCAAAGTGTTGTCAACCAGCTTTAGATCTAGACGCATCGCCTCCCCATCCAGCGGGGCTGATTCCTCTGACCCACTCCCCTTTACAAATGGGTGTCCTCTGCTCACAGTTGAGGCCCGGTCTTATATCTGCTCATGTTTAATCATCTCTGTGGCTTTGCTTCTTTTTTTAAAAATCCCGGATTCCTCTGAAACCAGAGTCGGGGGAAGCACATCCAATTATTCGGCGGAGCAGGCACATGGTTGGCACATGGTTGGCACATGTCCACTGGAAGTCAAGAGCAAACGAAACTGGTCGTAAATTCCAGAATTGTTTTTATTTGCCGTAATATATTTCAGTCGAAGCAAATCCGGACGGTCCGAGTGATGCTCTCAACCGTTCAGAAGAAGACGATGACGAGAAAAAGCAGTTCCAAAGCCCGGAGCGGCGATTTGACAGTGGAGGTCAGAGATGTCTGCGCTCGTTTCCAGAGGAGATAAAAGCAAACAAAGAGGCCTTCAAGTGACCCTTTTTACACACATGCCAGAGAATCATACGCTACGTGACCTCTGCCCTCTGACGCCATTTGACTGCTTTCCGGTTCAACACATGACAGGTGGAACTCTCCTCTGACACCACACACTTTCTTTTCCATTTGTCCTCAAGACACCCGACCGTAAACTAACAAAGCTACATGGTAACGAGCTCCGCGAAGAGGTACGACCGGTTTACAAAAAGCCAACTTTAAGTGTTTTCAGTAAGAGTGAAGATTTCCTTAAATCCTAATTGTACACAGAGAGTGAATGGGAGGTTTATTTATGGTCTCTGCCTGCAGGTGTAGCACTGAAGAATGGAAAACCCTAGCCTGCTGTACATTAGCATGTATGCATGACTGCATGTGCACGTATTTGTGTGCACGTATTTGTGTGTGTGTGTGTGTCAGAGACAGTGCAGGAGAGAGAGTTGGTTCATTTGCCGTACTAAGGGGAACCTTGAGACTCTCCAGAGCTGCCTGGTCTACACTGTATTAAAAAAGGGAACTTCCCTCTCGAGTGGAAATTCCATTACAAATAGCCACAATGAGTCTCCTGTAACGACTTCATGGTAACGCAAATGCTCAAGCGCAATAAAGACCGGGACATAAAAGGGGAGAGGTGACATTTCTGTTACTGCCATCCATTTAGCATCTCCAACCTATGTGTAGAAGCCCTTTGTATGGAAACACAAGAAAGCTATTAACTAAGCAAAAATACATTAATCTATACAACCAGCCGTTAATCTATAGTTATGTGATGTAATTACACGTGGTAATTGATGCGTTAACGGGTTTTATTGGGTTTTTGAGTCATCAACTTTGCAGTATTGTGTTGGACGTATTCTAGTGACTAAAGGCCGGACTTTTCCTCCGATGCTATCAGCAGGTCCAAGATTTCACTTATCCCCTGAAATATCTTCAACATCTAACAGAGGGGTTTGGCTCAACCAGTGACGATGAATCTTTATGACTTTTGTGATTCTCTGACTTTTCCTCTCGCTCCTCTTAAGGGGCTTGTTGGTCCGGGGTCATCATTCTCGTATTGGGAGTACGAGGTCCCAAGATCAAATCCCAGATTAGCCCTTTTCCATAGCATGTCATAATCGCAGACTCCCGTTTTCAATTGCTGCAGGGAAAGACCATTACAGTGTTTTTACCAATTTCAGCTGACCTCCTGCACAACAAAGATGACATTGACGTCATTGACAGCCAAGCTGCTAAATCAGGCACCTGACAAAGCGCACAACTTTCCTTTGAATGGCTCGTTCGTACGATTCTCGCGTCAGACTGCATGAGGTCGCAGGTTCAAATCCTCGGACGAGCCCAGAGAATAGAACGTTCAGCATGTACTTTCATGTTGCGGTTGAAGTCAGTGCTTGGCAAATAGTAACGCCAAGTCGTGAAAAGGTTGTGCTGGGTTTTTTCCATGTCTTCCATAATGACGTACTGTGCTTCCCTGTATCCTGTAGGGACTTACAGCCAATCAAAGACAGCTCATTATCTCCCGTCTCTCTTCTCTGTTAGTGTTCAGTGACAGACAGGACTGCACACTGAGTCCAATAAACCTGCCAGAGGGGGGAAACACCGGAGCACCTGTATGAAGCACCAGACAAGAGGGTCATTCAGTGCGAGCCGTGAGACAACAGCCCTGAGGCTGATCATCACCAGAGAAGAGCCAAGACAAGACCCAGAGACTCAAACTATAATGTACAGACGTTACAGTTTTGAAGTGGAACTTTAAAAACATCCCGTACATCTACAGTAAATCATGTGTCCACGACTGGAGCCTGTTGGCTGGCATTGGAAGTAAGTGGTTCGCAACAGGAAGGTTCAAATTTATGGGCCATGTCTAATCTTTACATTTGCTGTTGGTCCATCTTTCATAACAAAAAGGCACAGGAAGAAGTTCAGTAATGTATAGGGCATGGACCTCACATGAAACACACAAAGAGACTGTTAATCATTTGTAGAGCAGAACGGAAATGACGTCTCAAACGTAGGCCAATGATTTCAACCAATATTTGTCTCCAAGTGAATATGGTTATAATTTTGTACTTATTATTGACTAGACTTGTACTTTGAAACAGTTGATAGCTCACAATGACTAAGCTCAATCTACTTGTGGAGAAAAGATAACGGCATAAAGTTCAGCAAAAGGTCACATGCCACTAAATGTTTAAAAGCGAATGACGTGTAGTAAGAGGCGTTAATAGAAACGGACTTATTGTGACTTGTTAAGACTGAAGCCAGATGCCTGGTCAGTGTAATTTTTTTGTCCGTGTAAGCTCTTTCTTCTGAATATGTTTGTGTTCAAACGGTGTTGAGTACCGAGTTGCCCTATTGTGTCCAAATCCCTCAGATTTTCTCACTTAAAAAAGGCCAGATGCCCCCCCCCCTGCTCCCCCTCTCACCCCCTCCATCTGTTTCCTGCATAAAATGGCAGCCGTTGCAGGATTCAAGAGGATCGCCCTGCGAGTAAAGCCATTTAAATCCATCTCTTCCTCTCAGGAGGGAGAGAAAGAGCACTCATCAGCTCCGACCCGTCTCCTCTCACGATCTTACTGCCTGACT
The DNA here is from genome assembly GCA_016806645.1 of Ophiodon elongatus. Classification (NCBI taxonomy): domain Eukaryota; kingdom Metazoa; phylum Chordata; class Actinopteri; order Perciformes; family Hexagrammidae; genus Ophiodon; species Ophiodon elongatus. The sequence continues at coordinate 985,314 of JACSYO010001629.1, forward strand.
AAGCTTTTCCCAAAGAATGCCTCCCAACAAATGTGCCGTGTAAGGCCCGCAAGTGCACTCTCATTCCTAAACAAATTTTGGTCATTAGCAGGCCCGGGACTATGGCGCTCGAAACTTTGTTCGCCGGGCCAAACACATCAATCAGAGAGATAACTAGTGTTTTCTCTATCAACATTTCTGCACTGTGCGAATAATGCTGTTAGACAGGAGCGCTGAGAAAAAGCTCAACGAGGAGCAATGGAGGTAGAAAGGGAGCTCTGTGTGCCTGTATTTCTGCTTACTTTTTTTTTTTCAAACAGACAAAACAAAACGTCATTACACACTGAATTTGCTTCAGATTATATCAGGTAAGGTGCTGTTGCCTTTAGGTAAACAAACTTAGCCTTTAGGCTTATGTGGAACTCCATACTATATGATGAGCTCAAGCAGGGATTGGCAGAAAGAAATGTGAGAGAAAAATAAGAAAAACAATGCTGTCACAGTTCTGTAATGTGGTTACTGAGGGTTCCTGGGGGCAACAGGAAATAACCAAAGGATTATTTTTAGCATCTTTACTGTTGCTGACGGTGAGAAAAGCAGATTGTTACGCTCAAGACTGCCAATGCAGATGGAGAGAGACGGCCTCTGCGAAGGTCATGGTGGGACATTTGGCATGTCTCCACTGTACTATAATTATGGATGGAATTAAATGGAATTTGTGATTCATTTGGACTTTATTTTTGAAGACATTTTAGTTTGAAAGATGGCATCACCAGAAGTAAAGAGCCCATTAAACAGTTCACCAGAACTCTATTATAAAGCTTTCGAGATAGAGTACAACAGCGCATCTCTTGTCCTAATCTGCCATTAGTGAGCAGACAGCGACTCCAATTTACTTCACTTTTAATGAGTCACGATCCCCACCCAGCAACGCTGAGCTCTGAGATCGACCAAAAAGAGCGTCTTAAATTCCTCATCCTGAGCAAATATGAAAGCGCAGGGGCTCCTTAAATCAGGAGGTGTCAACTTGTGAATGTACAGACACGCTTGTTGGTCAAACAGCCTTGGAAACCGAGCCACTGTTGACTTAGGGAGGGCAGCCTTGAGTGGGTGGAGGTAGCGGACATGCAGGGTTCTTCAAACGCAGACCGATCCCCTTGAGACAGCCCTTTCATGCACAGTCCAGGTCCCTCAGGAGCCTGAGTGCTGCCGGGAAAATGTCCAAGCCTTCCAAGCCAATTCACTTTGGGTTTCAGCATTCATTGGCCATGTCCAAGTGACAGTATTGGCCTCGACAGCCATGTGTAACTTTACAGGTGTTTCACAGCTCCCTCCTCGTAAAATCACATTTTCACAATCCTTTTTTTTACTGGAGCAAAATACAAGGAATAGTCAATTGGTTCAAACAAAACCCCCAAAAAAGCACAATCGGAAGCAAAATCCTCTTTTGTGACCTGTGTTACAAAGTCACAAACAACAAGATGTCTGTACTCGCACAGTGAAGAGTCTGCTGGCTGAACGGTCTCAAATTTATCTCTTTGTGGTCCCACAGAGAGCCAATCCAATTTCAGAGTTTGGCGCAAAAATAACAGCAAACGGGTGAATTACAGCTCACTTTGCAACGGGAGAATAGGAGCCGCCTTCAGTTTTTTTTGTAAAACAGCAGTGAGCCAGTCCCACCTCTCACCTCTGTCACTCCACTAATGGAGGTCCACCATAATGTGAGGGCCCCACTGTGTTTTACTGTTGTCACTGCTAGTTTCTGTGACGACAGAAACGCATTGTGAACAAATGACCACCTACCTGGCAGTCGTTTCTCTAAATGCAACCGGACAGTAAAAACGTAGAAGAACAGAACTTGTCTCTTTGTAAAGAAAAACATCGCTACTGTTCAAATACAGGAAAGCGGTCGGAACACTGCCACCAGTAAAGGCTTACGGTTAATGGTAAAGGGCACAGCTCTTTACTTAAGAAAGAATCCTAGGGTTTGCTGTTTTTTGTTTTTTTTAACATCCACGTTTGCGTTGAATCCGCTAGTGATGAGAGCATTTGGAGTCAGGGGAGGGGTAATGCCAGGACCGACTCTTAAACTGTAGAAGATGATGAATCTAGGTCCCCCAGAATGTGGTGGAGCAAAATCCACCCACCCGCGTTCGCAAAATATTTGGTTTGGAAAGCTTCCTTCATTTTGGACTCTCTGGCTCTCAGTTCCCTCAAAGGTCAGCGCTATCAAGATGGTTTACTGTTGGTCAACGGCAAAGTTCAAAGTTTTTTTCAAAGTTCAGCGAAAAGTTTGCATTGATTTATTTATTTTTTGCCCCCCGTAAGCAAATCCAGTCATCGAGGCAACTCCATTTGGGATGAACGGATTTTGAATGGGGCCGCAACCACACAAAACCTGTCAATCAAGACAGCATCAGTCTCAATGATAGCCATCTCTCTGTGCATCTTGTCCATATACAGTATATCCACTAAGTTTCAGAACGCTGAAACCAAATACTACCTTTAAATTCTTGCTGCTGGGTCTTTGTGAAGACACAACGAGACCTCCGCCACTCTGACTCTAAAATAAGGGACAAAAGCAGCATTGACGAGAAGAAGAGTGGTGGTGGGGGAGGGGGAGAGAGAGAGATAGGAGGGGATGCTTGAGATGAGCTTCATAGGAAGGTGATGAGGCTCAGACTGTCTCCTACTCTCTCTGTCTGTCTGGGACAAGCTAATGGCTCCTCTGTTGTCTTCACATGAATGAGGACCACCTTACAAAAAAAGAAACACACAAAAGTGAGCTAAGGAGGTAGGGCTATTTAGAGGGACCTGCTGCTGAATAAACACAGCATCACAATTGTGTGTGTGTGTGTGTGTGTGTGTGTGTGTGTGTGTGTCTGTGTCTGTGTGTGTGTGTGCGCAGAGACAGTTGAATTGACAGTGTGATCATATTACACTCAGTTTATTTGAGCCAGCCCTGAAGAAAACACTGATAAAGGCACTTATGGGGCCGCAGGTTAAGCTATTTAAAGTGGTTTATAAAGATGTTAAGAGTATGTGTTTGTGTCTACATGTGTGTGTGTGTGTGTGTGTGTGTGTGTGTGTGTGTGTGTGTGTGTGTGTAAGGCTCAAGTTAGGGTTGATTACTAGAGGGGAACGTAGGTGCACTTTCTTTCTGTCTGGCCGATACACCCCAGTCCATCGGAGGAATGTCTGGTCACCGGCAATGCATGCGGTCAAACTGGAACACCTGGCCACACCTGGGACAAACCACACACTCAGACACTCACACACACACTCACTCACTCACTCACTCACTCACTCACTCACTCACTCACATAACCATGGAGCTCTGGCAGTCCACCTAGTGACAGGGGATCGACAAGTGCAGCTGCTCTGCATAAAGTCTGAACAGAGAAAGGTTTGTTCCATTTTCACCGCTCAGTTAAACGAAGGCTTGTAATCTCGCCGCCAACATCATCGAGTTCAACCTCACATAACCGCTGTCGTAATTCACACACACACACACACCTAGCTTTCTCACTTCATCTCTGCCCCACCCGGTGTCAGAATCTCCAGTGCAACGGCCTTTGGAAAAGTTACTCTTTCTCTGCATTCCATTTACCATCGGAAATCGGAATTAGGAGCTGGGAATGACGTCACGCCAGAGTTGATTGTGTTCCAGTACAACAAGTCAGAAAACGTTGGGGTTTGCTCCAGCCATCACATCATATTACGACAGCTTTTTCTTACTGTTGATCCATGGAGCAGCCATCTTGGATTTTAAGGTCGGGGTCGGTGGAGTTCGTCCCACTTTCCAAGTCGGAAATCCGACATCAGGCGGCGTTCGAGGTGAAATTTATGACTGGGAACACGTAAATTCCTGCTTCCCATTTCAAAAAGGAAAACAGCGTCCCACATAATGATGATCCAGACTGTGAGTGGCAACGTAGCTACGCACATTTGCCACGCCAAACACTCTGTGAGGGTGTACTTAGGCACAGTGGGGCTTTGAGATAAATGCTAACATCAGCATGCTAACATGCTCACAGTGACGATGTTAACACACCGATATTTACCTCATCTAATGTTTGCCATGTTCATGTTCTTAAACGTAGTATGCTAACATTTGCGAATTAGCGCTAACACAAAGCTGAGGCTGATGTATGAATGTCATTGGAATTCGGTCATAAAACAATGTATTGGAATGGGGGGATTTAATGCTATCCATCAAATATTAGATAGATCCATCTTTTGGAACATTACCTCTATATATTCAATATGTTCAAACCCTCATGGCAATCCATCCAATACTTATATAGTCTGGAAAAAGTGGTTGACCGACCGCTAGTATGGCTAAAACTCTCCTGACCTGCCCATCTTAATCTCACTTATTAACATGTGATAGCTCTAAAATGCAGCCCTTTCCTGGAGTCTTGAGGAACTCCAGGAAAGGAGTTTGAAGCAAATTTTACTTTTGCTTCAAGTAAAATTTTCTCGCAACTATGATGAAAACAAGATAATCCAGATAAAAGATTATTGTGTCGCATACCGTCTTGCAACGATGCCCTCGTCGTTTACGAGAGCACAAAGTTCTTGATTTAGTCTTTTAACTTTACTCTGAAAGTGAACCAGATTGATGCATTTAACTTAACTTAAACTGTACAAAGTGTTCTCTCTAAATGCATGATGCTTCCAAAGTCAAGGATTGAGAGATCGTGATCTCAATATTTGTGGTGAGGATTCTTTTTTTTTTTTTTTTGCCGTAATCGAACACCCCTAGATTACATCTTTCAAAAGGTCCAACTATTTAAGGCCTCATGGGGTGAACCTGTACAGAATTAGCATCATTAGGGGCTCATTATTCACTCTCCTTATGTTATCGAGTCAAGAAATACAAGTGAAAAAAAACCTGCTCTTTCGTCACAAATATCCATCAGAGGATTTTCCTCCGGACGTTAAATATTAATCGTATGATGGATAGGGTCCAGAGAGCTGAGAGACGGATAAATATAGAAAGATTACCAAGGTCCATGGGAACCTCGGTGAGCAGCACAGAAAAAGCATTGCTGTAATGCTTCACCAGCCCAAATTGTCAGCATCCAGCATTTTTAAGTCTTGACTGGGCAGAAACAAACTTGGTCCTTGTGTCACGCTGACACTGACTCAGTGGGAATCAAAGCTCCAGACTGCGTCGGCTGAAGTCAGCGTCGGGTCATCCAGCTGTTCTCTCACCGGCACCTTTTCCCAATTGTGACATAATTCTGTTAGAGTGCATGCATGCTTATGAAAACCCTTATCTGTCAGTCCCTGCTCGAAGCGCAGACCGGCTGGAGCGCATTACCATTCACATGGAAAACTCAGCAGATCAGACGCTGTGCAGCAACCAACAAAGCATAACACATAACCAAAGGAAAAAGAGTTCAGACGGCCCCAAAGAAACAGAAGTATTTCCATTTCAGAATTAATAGCCAGGCATTTTTGTTGCCATTTGTTTGTTTGCTGCTAAATCTATTTAAGGCGGTCTCGGGTTAGAAAAAAATGCAAACCTGGTGAGGGGGGGAAAAAGAAAGAAAGTCGAGGACTGTAGCGGCCAAACCAGAATAAATCTAACATGAGGGCCTAATTACTTCCAGTTGCTGCAGAAGGTCATCAGGACCGTCGCCGTTTAGGCGCACCAGCACGTCCTCGGCAACCAATCGGATGCGCGGTTGTTCGGCGCTCTCCAAGAACGGAGACTTTTACTTGATGCCTTTTAACGGGCTTTTGACGGGGTCGCCTTGAAAAAGTCACATGCGGAGCCTGCGGTTGCAAATGGGGCGTCCGGTTGCAGCGCTGTGTCTTGGCACTCCCGTTTCGTTCAGCGTTCGCAGGCTCAAGCGATGCTTCTCGTTCAGCTCAATGAACACGACATCGCTGCTTAATCGAGGGGATCGGGGACAGTTTCTGTGAGAAGGACGTCGAAAGACAGACAGGAGCTCCAGTTCTCATTCTCCCAAACCTTTATGACTGACTGCACTTGTTACAGTCCCCTTCACCTACAGTCGAGAGCCCGTGAATGGGCGTCTGTTGGCCCGCCGACACACCGGCAACTCAGCCGAGCCTTTCGAGGTGAAACGACATCCTTGATTGGGACGCTAAGAGCATTTTTAAGGAGCCTGTTGTTGTTGTTTTCTTCCAAGGCCTCGGCAGGCGGAACCAGCGTCAGAGCGACGCGCTGAGGGCCCCGGGATTCACACAGACGCCTCATTAACGCGCGATCATTCAGGGGGTACAGAGGACGTCTGTGGAGCGCGGCCAGCGCTCTCCTCCTCGCCACAGAGAACCCTTTCTACGCCCTCGCACCCCACTCCATCTCTTTATTGCGCAGTGAGCGCACACAAAACACACCTATAATATCCGGTTCCACCTCCATAGAGGGAGGGGAGTGGGGGGGCCGTCGGGCCTCAGGGCAAGGTGAGGCCGCGTACGTGCACGCGCGTGCACGTGCATCAGCCCCGCGTGCATATAAGCGTGGGACTGGGGAGATTAAAAGGAAATCCAAGCCCGCAGATGTGAGGACAGGCTGCTTTCAGCGCCGCGTCCCTCAGCATCAATTAGCAGGTTGTGCTGTGACTGGCTCCTGTTAGGGGGTGAAGTGGGCCGGCCCGGGGAGGTAAACATGCCTCGTCCCCGGGGGGGGGGATCACTGAAATCAGAGGGAGGGGCAACAAATATGCCACAGCCTGAGCCACAGAGGCCTGCCTGTGCCTGGCCACTAACTCTCTTTAGCGGTCATTTCCTAGCTTCTCCTCCAATTTCCTCGGCCCGGTTCATGCACGGGGCTGACAGTGGACAGTTCACCTGGCTGCATAAGAAACCTTTTTTTTTCTGCTATGACTCTGACCTGTGTGTGTTTGAGCGAGCCTGTGTTTTAGGCTCAGGTTGATCAGATACAACTACCAACCCAAAGCAGATTAATGCCTGCTTTTCTTCTAAGCGTAGGAATAGTTGTGTTTTTGTATCTCATCTGACCAAAATAAGGGGATATTTTATAATAACTTAAAATGGTGGCGTACGCTACCGAGGTTGAAGCAAGATATCTAAGCTTGTCAAAATAAAACTGACTCCTCAGATCCTTGTTGCAGAAACTTCCAAGCCCAGTTTAATCTCATTATAGCGTGTATAAAACAATGTAACAAAACAAACTGTGAGCTCATTTCGGATGGCCAACTTTAAAAAGGAGTTCTCCTCCCTTTTAAAGTTTGGCCATCCTCAGCCTTCTTGTAAATAGAGGAACAAAGAACTTCGGCTCTCATAACATTTGCTCTTAACAATACTCAAAAATAAATTAGGGCAGCGAGTACAACGGATGAGGGAGTGTGAGTCTTAAAACTGTGAGTAAAATTATATTTCTGTGTCTCTGTTTACGCTTCAAACAGTAAAGGCTCCAAATTTGAATGTCTGAGGCCCGGTCCTCAACAGACTTTTAATAAAACACACAAAACATAGCGAAACTTCCTGAGTGCCAGGCCGGTCACGTGGATTTTGGTCAACCTATCTCGCCCTCTTTAAGGGCCCTCTTGTACACTGAGTCCATTCAGGTCCCCAAGGTGTAAGTTGAGACGTAAACAAACAGTTTACTGTGCCAGGTTTGACCCCCATAACAGACAGCCATCACCTCGGTCTGACGAGATTTTTAAATTAAACTATTTGAAATCAGCTCAGTTATGTAGGTGAGACACAGTTCTCTGAACAAATTCAATCTGCATCAAAGGGGGTTTTTCAAGACCCCACCCGCCCCCCCGGACCGCAGCATGGTTTCCAACCCAAAGACTAAAATGGTGCCAACATTAACATGGAGCATTCAGAAAACATATAGTTCCAAAAAAAAGTACTTCAAGGATGTACTTCAGGAATTCAAGAAAAAAGGGCCGTCGGGTTTGGTCGACACACCTTAGTTCAGTAATACATATTATATAGCATCTGTGTTACAATCTGTCTTCCCGTGACTTTTGTAGGCTCAAATAGAGATCACACCAGCCGTGACGCCAAATCCGGCCAGGGGCTACCTAGCCCGCTACTTCCGCCCCTTTGCTCAGACAACACCCATCTTCAAACTCGGCCTTCATTGTGATCTCAGCTACACACTTTTAAAGTTTAGGAACTACATTTTGCACGGCTGTGACGCTATAGTGCTCAGAACCACTTCTCTGCTAGTTCCCAGTACAGTGGGTGTCTCCAGGATCACGTTTCGCCATGACGACACATGTTAACGAGGTGAAAACTGTCGCCGCTGGTGACAATCATCAGGTTGTGTCACTGCTAAATGAATCATAGTGCTGGTGTGTCTCCTGATTAGGGTCACGTTTCCCATAAGCCTAAAGTCAAAAAAGAGGATGTTGCTTTTTTTTTTTATGCTACAAGGACAGAACCTCCTTCTGTTTTTCTGCTACGATGCAAATCCAACTGACTTCCTCTCAAGTGACACAACCGAAAGTATTTTCACATTGACAGCCCGCTTTTGTTTTGGTAAATTTACCCCGACTGATTCCTTACATTTCTACACGCAGCGTGTTTATGTGAATGTTTTACACAAAACAAGATGTGTCTCTGGTTGGACGCACAGGGCGCCGCAACTTGTGCCTTATTAGTCATGAAGCAACCGGTGCACACACTTCACCTCGCACATGTGAAAACAAACACACTGCGGCCGACAGTCTCAGGAGTGGAGTCATTAACTTGCCTAACAAGCACGTCTCTGTGTCGACCCCCAGCTAGCCACTCCGTCGCTCCACAGACACTGGCCTGTTTGAACTCCTCTGTCTCACTTATCGGCCCGCTGTTTACGCCACCCGACTGTGGTAAAGTGACTGCGGCCTTTTATCAGAGTGGAGCAGCTTTGAAACTAAACATGTACGTTGGACTATTGTAGCTGCATACTCATAGTAAAAGATTAGACGTCGGCGGGCCTACGGTTCTCCTGTCGCTTCCGAGAGGGGGAACACATTTGGCCCGGTGAGGGTACTTGGAGGGAAAATAGCTCAGAGGGAAGAAATAGAAGGTTTAAGTGTTCTAAAATTAGTCTTGACTTTGACAAAGAGCGGTCAGACCAGGCTCTGTTTGTAGGTCTGTTTGTAGCCACCCTTGCCCAGTGGCCCCGAATTCAGCCAGTTGTTCGGATGGTCAGTCAGCACCATGGACAGAGATGCTGTCACCGCAGCTTGACCTCTGGGGGCCCCCGAGCCACCACACAAACCAAGAGAAAACACTGGAAAGGCTCAAATGCTGCCAGAGGTTTTTTTTGTTTCGCGTGGTAAAAAAAAAAATACATCAGGCTACTTCAACAGCAAAGGGCTGGTCAGATGAATCATATTAGAAATCTTAGCAGCCCAGAATCTCATCTCTTATCTCATTATCCGCGAGGAAGCTGCTCAGCATTATTTCTTGCACGATTGAGCAACTTCCAGCTCTGTTCCTCATTTTACGATAAGAAGAGAGTGTGAAAACACCCATCAATATAAAAACATTTGGCCTCATACTTGAAAAGATATTAGCTCCCACAGTGAGCACTCAGCAGCTTGTCACAATCTTCTGAATCACACATCCAGTCTTAACTGTTGGAAGACAGGCCTGGTCCTCCATTCATTTCTGTTAAGCTCCTTCCACACCACAAGAGTCTCTGTAAAGCAATACGTGACAGGGCAATATTAACAAAAGCCCCCCTCTGTGTGTGACAACGCCGTTTGGTCTCTTTAAATCTAAATATAACCGCGTCTAAAGCTGATACCTAAACCTCTTGGCTAATGTTGCGTTCACTTGCTTCTCCAGGGCTCTGAACGGCGGTGCAGAGATTAAATAGAGAGGATTTATACAGCTTAATAAACTATTAAATACATATGCCATATCTCAAACAGTATTTCTTCTGTTTTTTTTGTTGTTGTTTTTTGTGGTGAAGAAGATAAGGGACGTCACAAAGTACGTGGGAAATGGAATCTTAGTGAGCTAGGTGTCACTCTTTAGCATTAGCACTGTAGTAATTTATAAGCACAACGTTGTTGTGGGCCTATGACTCATCCCTGGCTGAGCATCTGCATTCCCTAAAAGTTAGCTGAACCTTGTGACTCTGCTATGATATTGCAGGCCATCACGTCGAGGGTGGTCGTGGCCACCTCTAATATTTCCTACGGCGCGTGAAGGCAGCAGCGCGCCTGTCAACCTTGCCGTTCAGAGGAACAAGCCGAAAACTCACACAACTTCGTCTCCACACTGACCTTGCTCAAGGCGGGGTTCCGGGTCACATCGTAGCCCCTCTTCTTCGTGTAAACGAAGGTTTTTCCTTTGTCTTCGGACTTGTGCATCTCCGTTTCCACCGACTCCCGTCTGACTAGACCAGCGCGTGTCATGCCTCTTTAAATAGAGCGACGGTGAACTGTTGTGAACCGAACAAGTGGATGAGCAGATCTGACCACAGAGCTCTGGTCGCACCCTCTGTACTCACTTACGGCCATTTAAGAAGAAGCGGAGAGTCCTTATCAATGAGGCTGTTTTTATTGTTTAACTCTTTGAAGATATTGATACGTGCAAAGTCCATCCGCGATGTCACCCGGCAACAGGTGCATGGCATTTATATATCTATATCTATATATCTATATATAGATATATATATATATATACATAGATATATATAGGAACACATGAAAACTAAACAAACTGAAGTACACTTTTTTCTCTTTATGCCTTAACAATTCTATTAAATAAAGATAACATACGAAATAATAACAACATCGTTTCAAACAGTATTGTAGCAGGAGTTTTATTGGGTTAATTATTGGCAGTTGAACTGTAGTTATTAAGAGTTATTGCTTCAGAGTTCAGTGTATTGATCAGGCTCCAGGGTTATTCATGGTAGGGTCTAGCATATATATATATATATATAAAACAATTTTTTTTTTTTAAAAGGTAGGTAAATTTGAATTAACTTATACCATTTTCTTTATAAACATATGAGTTAATATAAGATCATTCATATTTATTATAATTTTCTTGGTGAACTGTCTACAAAACAACCTTGAAGCAGAACTAGATGACATAAAGTAGCAAAAGTAATAGTATCAACAGGAGATATAGCTGTAGCCATTATAATAACAATAACAATACTTCTAGTCCAGTAACTAAGTCACACTGAGCGAGCAACATTCCCAGGAATTTGTGTGGAACTATTCACATTTTGTGTGGAACTATTCACATATTGTACCATGTAAGATAACTATCCCCCGGTTTTCTGATGAGTCATGACATTTGTCACAAACACACAATGGACATGATTTAACCACTTAGACTTTTCTGAGGGCCATAACAGGAGTGAAGATGTTTGAAGCCAAGGTCAACCTTCAGCCTTCACACTGTTTCAGGTTATGCAACATTTGGCAGCAGAGACTCTGACAGTGGACTGCATGGCATTCTGGGAGTGGAAGAAAGATTATTCAACCCTCAGTCCATATGCCTGACGTTGATGAGGTGACTGCTCCAAACTCACTCGCGCCTTGCCTCGAAAAAGGCTGATTTGGAGATAAATGTTGCTGCAGAATCACAGGCATCCACAGGGACATACTAGTTTCAGTTTTTCAAATTCACTTGACTATATCCATTAATCTTCATTATCAAGGATTCCCTGCCAGTGTGCGTCACCGAGATAAAGGGAGTCTGAACCCTGAAGGGAACACATCTGAAGGTTGGGCTCGCACCAAATATTTAAAGAGGTTTGGACTGATAAAGTCAGTGTCTACAGAATGGCGAAGATAAGAGCTATAGAGCGTGTGGAGGGCAGCTGAACCGCTGGGTCCTCATGCCGTGTTGTAATAGTATATCAGACTTTCATGGTTTTCAGGATTTGTATGTGGACTATGTTACCCTTTTTGTGCCTTTGCCCTCACTGTTACCCCTAAAGTCGGCCTACTCTCGGACAGAAAGAGTGGAGAATATGTCTGAACCTGCAGCATTCAGACATCACGTCACCCATAAATCACCCATATTGTGGCTGCGTGTCAAGTTGGTCCAGTCACACTACTATTAGAGGAGGGATTGACAATGTTTCCTCTCTGATAGACTCATCCAATGCACTGTTGAACATACAAAACAGCAGGTACAGCACACAGAACCCTTGGGCGTTTCTCCTACTTAACTTAATTTCAGCTGCACTGAAAATACAATGCTATCTCCAGTACATTTGGGCACCTGTCTGCAGGAATACATATCAACAGGCTGCTGAGGTTCACATGGGGTCACATGGGGTTTGTGTTTGGGCTCCCTCTGGCAACAGACTCAGTGACAGGCTACTTTGTCCTCAAGGCTCAGAGTCAACGCCAGACTGCTGCTGCTGCTGCTGCCAAATGCACCGACCAGACTGTGAACCCAAGAACTGAGCTCATATTCCTCATCCGGTTTGACTGATTAGTGGAACGCAGCCATAAGCAACCCAACAAAACGTTTTGATTAAAATTGTTGCTAAAGTCTGCAACCTGGTAAAGTGGAAAAAAGTGTCATTGGGAGAATATTGAAGGGAATGTTGGAATATTTGGTCCAGTAGCGGTTGCATTCTCTGTGTCAACGTTTGATGTTGATCAATGACTGTGGCCGAAGTGCTTCCTTATACAGCGGACCGAAGATGAACCCTTTCTGATCACCCTGTTTATCAAGGTTTTCAGTCTGTGTTTGAACTAATCTGTAAGACAAACGTCTGCCAGCTGTTTCTGTACCAGGAGCAGGAAGTGGGGTGAGGCAGGACGCCAGTTGGCAGTGGGAGGGCATGAGGAATGCTGGGAGAGTTTGAGAAGCACAATCAGCCCACCCATTGAAGGCTAATCACAGTACTGGAACAGCAGGATGTTGTCATTGATCAGATTCTAGAAACACTTGTCTAAAAACCTATAGTTGTGATATGTCTCGTTCTGTCTGTTAATATCTAGCAGCGCTGAGAACATACACTGTGCTGGAGCCCTCCCTTTGGTCCCACACAGTACAACAGGTGGTTAGAAAAAGCCAAGTGAACATTAAAGGCTTTCGTTAACAAGGTATAGGCCCCATTTTGCAAAATACAGCACTACAGGCAAATCAAACGAACAAAAATCCCTCCAGGAGATGTGCCAATACATGCCTTTGTGTGATAATTTCTACCCTAGCACTTTACTTTATTTCCCCCACAGCTAACAAATCTAAAACGCCTACATGGGTTGCAACACTTCTGGTAGTTTGACCACGAAAAGAGACTATAATCAAAATAAGACTAAGAGCCTTCAGCCATAGCAGCACTGTGAGGCTGTACTTAGGCACAGCAGTGCTTGGAGCTAAATGCTAACGTTAGCATGCTCACACGCTCACTGTGACCGTGTTCACATTCTGGTATTCAGCAGGTTTACCACGTTCACCATGTTAGATTATTATGTCAGGATGCTAACATATGCAAAGTAGCACTCAACACAAAGTATTCTAGTAGGAATGACATTAGTTCTGCAGGTTATTTGGTCATCAACCATGGTATCGTACAAACAGAAATCTTGACTTGAAGAAAAGTCATTATTATTCCTCCTGAGTGGAACATTTCAATGACCAATTTAATGGCAATCCATCCAATCATTTTAACTATTAAACATTTCAGTCTGGAAAAAAAAGTAGTGGACAGACCGACCATTAGCAGACATAACCATAACCATGGAGCCACACCACTAGCATGACTAAATTGATTGATGATATCGGTATAAGGATGGAAGCTTATGGAGTACATTTACTCAAGTAACTGTACTTAAGTACAATTTTGATGTACTTCTACTTTATTTTGTAATTACTATACTACATTTATTTGATAACATTAGTTACTAGTTACCTTGCAGATTTAGATTGATAATACAAAATAGAATCAACAAGTAAATTCTGATGTATTGCTATGGGTCAAGATACCAGGCGGACATTTACAATCTATCCAGCAGTAAATAAAGTAATACAAATTAACCCCACCATCACCAGCTGCAACATTAAAGGGACACTTATCTATGTACAACCAAATTATATAATATATATTATTCTAAAAGGGACCAGTCTCCAAAATGTGCATTTTTACTTTTTGTACTTATATTTATAGTATATTTTGATGCTAATACTGTTGTGCTTTTACTTGAGTAAAATTTTTAATGTGTGACTTTTACTCTGGTGGTATTGCTACTTTTACCAAAGTAAAAGTTCAGAGTGTTCCTTCCGCCACTAGACTCCTTCTTGGTTTTCAGGTGAAGGGCAAACAGTCACGGCAACAGAATGATTGGTGATTCTTAAATAAAGGTGCCAACTAGTGGTGCCGCACACATAAAAGGCTGCCTTTGATTTCATTTCATCACCTCTCCTCATCAACTCTTCATGACCGCCGGTTGAACCAGATGTTTTACAGACGAAAATCTCTTGTTATTGCAACTTAATGACAAGCGTGGTCCTGACTCACACACACACAGACACACACAAACATACGGCGCTGAGGAACATATGATCTGATCTGGATCCACGCGGCCTCCGTCGTACACAGCCGTAATTTTTTTTACTTCTCTGTGCTTTGACTCTTGTTTATCCCTGTGGGGCTTTTCTGGTCAGGAAGAGGAGGAGGCAGCAGACAAAGACAAATCAAATTACTGAGAATCAAATCACCCGCAAACACATGGTTTTCTCCCTCACCTCCAGTTATTCTGCTGCGTACTGACAGCAACACCTGGCCGCGCTTCCTGCACCGAAGCTGATGGCAAAGGATTCACGAACCTGGTTGTTAAATGTAATTACAGCCAGAGAGGGGGAAACCATATACATTCTGATTGCTTTGGCATCTGCCTGTATAAACTATAGGCACGAGAGAGCATGGGAAGGTTTGAGCAATGTGGGTTCTGAAGGATTGTATGGTGAGTCAGCAGCTCTTTTAAAGGCAGACGCCCGCTCAGTGGAACAAACACAGCACACAGACGAAATTTGAAACGTGACGTTATTTATTTATTTTTTATTATTTTTCATCAACTCTTCAATATTGACAAGGTTTTTCACATCTTGAAGAGAAAGCATCCCAACCTTTTTTGTGAACAAAAAACACAAGAACCAACTATACCTGCAGTTAAGTTAACCTCTGAGATCTCTTGCACAGCTTCATGCAGAACCAGCCCAATAAAAAGGCATTCATTATCAATAACCCATGCATGGCTTTCATGACTTCTGGTTATCAGGAAGGAATCTCCATCCTATGAGCATCAGTCCACAGGGTAAAAGACCAGAATTGCCTTGATACATCAGCAAGCAGCCCTGTCTCCTGAAAATGACTTTCCCATGCACCAAAACTGCATCGTGAAGTACGTTTCGTGGGAAATGTTTTTAGTTGTGGATTATGTTTGCTTTTCACATGTCATGAATACATTTGAAATTAGTCTTCAGGGAGGAGTTCAGGGTGGTATGTTGGGGTAAAAAAAACACAAGACTGCTGTTCATGCCCGTATGAACCAAGTACCTTTGTTGCTTAAACACAACCAAGTAGATTTGTTGCCTTTCTATTATGTTTTGTTTCAATTTCCAACATCATCACGTGTTTCTAACTGCGAACAGCATACAGGAAACGTAATTGAGAGTTTAGCTTTATAGGAACGGGATTATTTTGTAGGAGACCGGGTTAAAGCAAGTTAATACATCTGTCTAATGTTATATATCAAAGAAGAAGTGAGCTGCTAGTGCACACGCACTTTGAGCATCATTGCCTGCTAAAAAAAAAAAAAACATGGTCTCTTACTTTAAGTGAGGAATAGAAATGTGGGATTTGTTTCAATTGTTGAAGGAAAAGCTCCAGGTGGGTGAAATGGGTGAAAACACACTAAGGCCAACGTGCCAGGTAACTTTTGACCTTTCGGCCCTTTTGACCAATAAACTCCGGTGTGTTTCCGCAGTGGGTTCACACACTGACAGAACAAGCATTCCCACAGTCAGGTTTCCAAAAGACATTCCAGTTTTACGAACTGGCAAGTGTGTAGATTCAAGTTTGATCACTGGCAAGGGGAAAATCTGAAGCATATTTCCTCCTTCTGGGTACTTTTATGAGGCCGTAACTGTTGTTGTTTGGACCCTGAACACAACACACACAAAAGAGTAGAGAGGCGTCGGCCCAGCTGAGCACCTTCAGTACCACAGGAGGAAATGGGTGGATGTTTTGGGAGGGGTTCCTGAGGGACGCAGCACTTCCAAGCCTGCTGCCATACATACATACATGACTGCCCTCGTTCGCGTTCGCTCTCTCTCTCTCTCTCTCTCTCTCTCTCTCTCTCTTTCTTTCTCTCTCTCTCTCTCTCTTTCTCTTTCTCTCTTTCTCCTACAAGTCCATACTTGACCTTCCCCCCCAGCCCCCCAAATCAATGGGCCCTTTCACTGATCACTCCTCATAATGACCCACTGTTTGAGCCCACGGATATTTGGGGAGCTGGAAAACGAGAGAGCTTTGAGCTGCAGCTTTTCTGTCGTACATTATTAGAGAAAGCTGGGTTGACATGAGTGTGCTGCAGGAAGGAGCATGATCATAATGGGCCAGGTTGAGTCGAGGAAGCCCTGAACATATCCTGAGGAGGGGGCCGCTGAGCCTTTACCTTAACAGGCCGTATGCACGCATCGAGTGTAGTGATGGTATTGATTTGAGAGTTTAGATTTTTTTTTAAGCCAAGTTGCGTAAAGTTACTGAACTTTTCAATTTTGTGTTACCTGGTTACCTGGCCTCTAACACACATATTGCAGCAAAGGAGCGGTCGCACAGTTTTTACATGGCGCGCGGCGTGCACACGTGACTACATTGCTAGGCAACAAAGTGGTAGTTGACGTTCCCATCCGGAGAGTTCAACAGTGTGCTGTTGTACTCACCTGTCTGAACGAGGTTCCCGCAGTAAACTCCAGGTTCCAACGTTCATCCTCGAAGTGTTATATTCAGTCCACTTGGCCTCTACGTCCCAGTGCAACCAGTCCACTCTGTGTTTACTCTCCCAGTACAAGCAGTCCACTCTCTCTCTACCGAGGTGCAGTAATGCTAATGATAGCCACTCCCCAGTAACGACAGTAAATTAAATGAGTTACTTCTGTCCCTGGTGTTGAACAATACGTTTCTGGCCCAGTTTCTGGCTGTGTGTGCGTTTTTATATATATATATATATATATATATATATATATATATATATATATATAATGACTGTACTAAGCAAGGTGTGCCTCTGAACTAAAAATGACTGCAAAATGAAGAAAAAAAATGAAGAAGCTGTGCAGCTGGGAGGTCAACATTTGCCAAACACAACTGAACAAGACATTCGACATGAGAGAGAGCGAAGGTTCGGCCAGAGAGGCGGTGAAGCTTCTCCAGTCAAAACTACTACATGGCATTTGGCAGAATGAGCCGCGGAGGCGTCATCATTGCACTTCAACAAAACCCCCTTTCTTCTCCCGGTAAGAGGACAGGGATTAGTATGTTAACCTCGTCACACAGTGTGTTGATGTAACCTCTTGACCCCGCGGAATATGTGAGTCTCTCTGTCTTTCAATGTGCAAACACTCCGAGGCATTTTCTACTTTCTCTGCTTCATTCTTTTTGTATGAAATCATTGCATTTGTTTGTGATTATGTTTTTTTTATGTACAAAAAAAAGCCCCAAATGTCCCAAGTTTTGCATGCCAGACAACAAATGTCGAACATTAATTTATTTCATATTTTTTCTTTTTTCTTTTTTTTTTTTGGATCCACTATAGTTTCTCTGACTAATATCTGCAACATCCGAGCCCAACAAAATACCTTTTCTCCCCGTATCCGCCCTCAGCTCACATGTCTCAAGTCCTGGCAGCGCGTTGGGAAATTAAAACACACCCCTCTGTCCAAATCCTCTCTGTAAACAAGAGCTCTGAGTGGGATAAATGTCGCATTTCACTGTGTTTGTCTCGGCGTGTCTAAACAGTTACACACACTGTGGATCCGTCAGCTCAACAGCGGGCCCCGGATTGTTGGTTCAACTTTCCCCTGTGATGCCAAATGAGCCCGGCTGATGGTGCATCAAGTGTATAATCTGAGAAAAATATGTGTTTGGTGTATAGTGTTTAAGTCATTGCAAAGTGGAGGAACTGGTTTCACGTCGGGCCAACATCGTGTGCAAACTTTTGTTTAAAACGTACGCTCCGCCTGGTGTGTACACATTATTATCCTGATAAGAAACAGTTTTCTGTTTCCTCTTTGTCAACCCAGAGTTCTCGCCTGGGCCAAATGTTTTGACACTGTTTTGGTGTGATGGATGAGGAGAGAGGACATTTCTTTCACAAAGACCTGTTCTCTTTACTTCAGCACTTGGAGGAGCATCTGTGGTAGAACACTGCCATGTGTGTGCTGTACAGCAGCAGCACAGGATGCGATGGAGAGGTCAGTGAAAGAGGCTCCTATGTTTAGTTCGCCTTTTTCAAAGGAGGCTCGACTCCTAAAGGCCATTTGCTTCTTGCAACTTTTGAGCTTCTGAACCAACCATTACTGTACCGGAGCACAAGTTACAGGATCATCAATCCTGGCTGGAAACCTCAAGTGTCCAAATACTATCCCCGTGCAGGCGATGAAAAAAGAAGGGCATGGTTTGTGTGTTTTCGGCTGGAGAGGGGATGGTGGCTGTTTCAGGTGCATACAGGTCTGTGATGTGGAATGATTTTTTTTATGAATTTTATTGCTCAGGGGATTATGGCCATCCTGTGTAAACATCAGGCCACACACAGAGAGAGTCCCATGATGATAAAGGCATACATGCTGATCTGTACAGGACAGGCTCAGTCCAGCGTGCTAATCTGCATATCAAAGTGTTGCACACCTAAACCAAGGAGGTTTTATTTACACGCCTGTCAGCTTCTCCATTAGCTTCTCCAAAAAGCAGAAAATCACAAGAATCTTTCCGTGAAATTTGGCACAAAGATACACAGCTAAGTGCTGCTGGATTTGTTGTTGCTGGATGTTTTACAGTTTAGACATTGTAGCCATGCCAGAGGTGTGGCTGTAGGACGGTATTATCAGCCTGTTTGTTAGTTGGTCCACCACCCTGTAAACTATAATATCTCGACAACTATTGAATAGATGGTCCCCAGAGGATGTATGCTAGTGACTTTGGTGATGGCCTGATGTTTCCTTCAACACCACCAGTAGGTTGACATTTGTGGTTTATAGTGAAATACCTTAACAACTATGGGGATAGCCCATTCGTTGTTTTCCCGACCTACGTCTTCCAGCTTTGGGAGGCCACATGGGATATGTAATCCCTCTATGTCTAGGATGCCCGGACCATGAGTGTAGGTGAGGTTTGAAACGTAGGTCAACAGCTCAGTGCTCCCTCTTCACCACAGACCGAAACAATCTGCCCGTCACTCTCATGCTCCATCTAACCCTCACTGAGGTTGAACACGACATCCCAGGTACTTGGACTCCTTCCCTTGGAGCGGTGAAAAACCTCCAACGTCAAAGAGAGCAATCAAGCATAATCTCAAAATCTTGGGCAGAGACGTAACTTCCCTGAAAGGTTAAGTGTTTCTTGAAGGTAGTGACGGCAGTGCGGAGACCTGCCTTCACAAGTCCATCTTTGCAGCAGGACTGTGGTTGCCTGTTAATTTGCACATGGGATTCAAAGGAGCACGTGTGACTCCAGTCAGCCTTTCATCACATACAGTCTCGGCTCTGAAAGCTGGCATGCCAACCATTTACCCAAATATTTACGATCAAAAAAGGTTATAAACTGCATGTGGATCTAAGCGAGACCTTTAACTAACTGTCCCATTACTGTTTATACATATATATTTACTATATATACTGTATTAATGTTTGTGTATTTGAGAGAGAGAGAGGTAGTGAGGTAGAGAGTCCTGTCATATCAATGGTGGTCTGTTTGGCGTGGAGGGGAGCTAAAAGACCATTCAGTTGTCAAAATAAAGCCTGTGGAAGTGAACTGCGGGTCACTGCAGCCTTCTCAGTTGGTTTATTAGTGTGGTCTGTGTGGAGGAGGAGGCATCCTTTAATGTCGACTGCAGCGAAAAGGGCAACGAGGTCCTCTAATGCCACTGCATGGTACGTCTCTGCATGTCTGCACTTCGGCGCAGCGTGCAACGTAAATTTGAGGGCTGCCATTGTTTTTACAAATCAGGGTCGAGTGAATGAACCAATTGCCGGCGCTTTTGACAGTATGGCTAGGCTATTTTATTAAATGTCCGTGTTTGTGCAGGATGTCCCGTGTCGCACTACTGATGATTCTCTCTGACCGATCGGTAGTCTGCAGTGTTTTAGTGCTCGCGTGGAACATCGACCGAGCTACTCCATTAGACTAGACTGGACTAGACTGGACTGGACTGGACTGGACTGGACTGGACTGGGCTGAATTAGACTGGACTGGACTGAAAAGGAACTGGACTGTTTGGTGAAAAAAAAAAAACTTCTTAAATTTGCAACGCAAATCAGGGAGTTCGCTATCTCTTAAAAATAATAAATCACTCGTCCAGAAGAAGAACTCCCCGGTAGCTTTATGAGATACAGTGAGTCGGGGCATATGGCTGCTCATAGATGAAAGTTAACCCGAAGGCTAGTCCCCCTAAAACCTTCACTTGCACTCCATTTCAGGGCCCATTTACAGGTTTACCGCTGTGAAGAAGGGCAACGTCTCATCCTCTACACCCAAACACAACTAATGAAATTCCTGAAACTTAGCTCCCACCAATAGGCATCTATCTACCACGGCAGAGTGCAAAGGGAGCACTTCCCGTGGGGGTGCGACCGGCCGGCACAAAAGCCCTTCTATCCGCACCGCACGACGCCGACCCCGACCAGAAATATCCCTCACTGCTTCTCTATTTGGAAGCCACGCGGCCGAGAGCAGAGGCATCTCTCTCACTCTCTTTTTCTTCTTTCACGACACTTCTGTGACCTTTGACCTTGAACTTAACTGAAAACAGGAACTATTACTGTGTCGTTTTTTGTCTGCAACTGTGAGGGTTGTGATAACAGTGGTCACAGTGGTTTGTCCTCTGAGAGATGGGGAGCAAGTTGCCAAGAACACAATAATAATACAACAGTTTTTTTGTTTGTTTTTTGTGTCCGCTCATTAGACAGCTCACTCAGGAGGTGACCAACGAAATCATTCATGTACCCATAGTCGATCATTTGCACCTGAGGAAGAAAGCGAACAAACACAGCAGGTAGCAGGTCTATCCAAGATGTTTTTATTGAATATTTCAACTGGCGTACCATATCATTTTCAGTTCACTAGTCAGCTGTAGAGCTGTTTCAAGTTCTCCCTTTCTCTCTGTTAGAGAATGCTGCTGGTCTATTAAGTGGCCCACTAATGAGTGAATCACCATGCTCCACAAATGTATAAAGCTAGGCAGACAATGTACTGATTAAGATCTTAACCGCACATTGGATGACCCCAACTAATTTTAGAATTAGGCCGATGGTCGTTAATTAATCAACCTGAACGATCAACGATCTGGCTCTTGGGCGATGGGTTGGATTTCTGGCAGGTCACAAATTCGGCTATACACGATAAATAGAAAAAAGGATGGGGTCTGCCCTGTTTTAGTTCAGTGTCTTTGGTCCTTCCTAATATACCATTTGCAAATCAGATTATTATTTTTATTTTTTTATTTAAAATCCTACATTGTTTAAATTCATGTTTACTAGCTAGCAGTCTCGGCTGGCACATCGCTGCCACCTGTGGATCATTGGAGCAGTGTGGAACCCTTGGCAGGACTGTGTATTCAGTCACCGTGGTGTGCATGTCACGACAAATGAAACAGGGGCCCCCTCATTAAACTGCTCCATAGCACTGAAGCTGTAGTTCCATGAAGGGCCACTAGACGGCCACAATATTTGTTTCATTCGTATGCTGTCATTTCGTTCCACAGTACCTCAGGTATTGAGGGGGCTCGTGTCGTCGACTGGAAATAGTTTCACGCTATCAGACTCAACTGTGGTGGTTGTGACGTGCTCATCCCGCCTCTGCTCCTCCCGGCTCCTTGCCTAAACAATTTAGATTTTGTGGCTTCAGTAAATTGACGAGGATGGTGGTGGGTGGTGAACCCAACTGAAGCTTCAAAAGGTCCTCTCAAAGAGCTGTGGGTGATGTCATATGCACAACGTTTTTTTCCCACAGTCTGTGTGGCCTTCTACATAACTTAATATGCCAAGCATGACTTTGCAAAAAAAAAAGAAGCACTCGAGGGACCCCTGTGTGTATACAGTCCAAATAGTATGTTTTCATTGACCAATAGGTCAACCTCCTAAAATGTAGGTGTTTCATTAACATGCTAAGCCTGAAGGAAGATTCGGGACCACACCCAGAGAGAGAGAGAGAGAGAGAGAGAGCAGAGAAAAACGTAGCTCATATCCCAACACAATGTGTACACCGCCCACGCGGTTGAGCGTCCATCAGGATCCTCAACATGCCGGTCAGGTGTGCAGCCCACCCAAGTCTTCTCTCTCTCTCTCACACACACACACAGATTCTGGAACTGGTGTACATTTACAACCAGTTTGCCGACATAAGCTGAGCTGCTGTGAAGCCTCCTGTGAGTCAAAGTGACTGACAGAAGTGATTACACAAAGATCAGGTTCAAATCCAAATGACATCCTGTACTCCTCATTCCCCGCTCGAGCCAGATGTCATCACATATCATCACACTCCCTTCCCCTCTCCCCCCCTCTCTTCCCCCCCTCCTCTCTCTCTCTCTCTCTCTCTCTCTCTCTCCCATTACACATATATTTTCGATGCTTTTTCTGTGGCATTTTTCCACCATCGCCTCGGAGGCCCCTGTTTCGTCCCCTGACATTGCTTAATGCAAGGACTAAACAGAAACGTGATTAGAGCGGGCCTCGCTTCTTGTTACGTTGTAGAGTCAGCAAGCGGCCAAGTGCTCAGAGACACTGTGCTTCAACCAGAGAGCCAAGGTTGTCGGTGAACAACCTAAACAGCTGGAAGTGCCCTCGAGCTAGACCCCGAACGACTTCAATCCCTGTTCAGTTGGACAGGATCAAAGCAGAGAGAAAAGTTGACGAGGTGTCATATTTCTTTATGATAAATAATAAATATTTACAACTAAATATTTAAAATGAAGAAGCGTCTTCATGCGGTACTTTATCACAGGTGGAAGTAATGTACCTAAATGCAGTACATTTTGAGGTACTTTACTCCACCTCTGCGGCCCGCTCCTCTTCCCTGCTTGAGGCTAGCAGCTCCATGGGCCACATTAGATGGTTGTCACATTGCATTGTGGGTAATATAGGTGCAATGTTTTGACAGGGAGGAAGTGTGTCATATAAAAACATTATAGCCTACTTCTGGTTCTGCCTCAGAAATGTTGTCCAACAATGTGTGCAATGCTACATAGTTGGAGGGAGTGACATTTTCCATGTAACAGAGTATTTATCAGTAAAGGAGAAAGGATTAAAAAAAATACATCTTCCACCACTTTCCTCAAAAACGTCTCACATTGTTTAATCAAAATGCTTGTTGGAAGCCTCAGGTAAAAGTGTACAATATATTTTACCAGCAGAACTAAGGATGAGAGAAAAGAACAATGATTCTTCTTCCCCTATGGTACTGTCTCATGACGTACAGGTTTGGAGGGGTCCAGGTCCCTGTAGGTTTAGGGCTCCAACCCCCTGTGGTGTTGTTACTGCACATGAGTAAAAAGGATAGCCAACATTTTGTGAATATTAATCATAATCCCCTTGTATTCTTGACGGATTTTTATTTATTGTGTTATATTTGTTCATTATGAAAGGTCATCACTTTTCTGATAGGTGTGAAGATAGAATATGGGTGCATTGTAGTTACAGAACACAACTACGAGTGTTTACACCTCACTGGACTTGCCGACTAAAAAGTGCTGCAGATGTTGAGGCTCGCGCGGCTCAGAATGGAAACGCCTAGGAATCTATTGTGGAGGGAGCGGCCGAACGATGGAAGTCCCGTTGACTGAGGCGCTCTCCGCTGCCTGGCTGGAACGCGGCCCGCTGTGCGCCGGCACACCTCCCCTACCGGGCCGCTGCTGAATACACCACTGACTTCACCCAGTTCAGCCTTTTAGCCCGGTCTGGTCCCACCCATATATGAACAGCTTTTGTCACGAGTAAAAAAAAAAAAAAAAAAAGAAGAAAAAAAAAAGAAGTCCTTTTCAGATTATTTTTTTTGTTCGTAAAAGGAGGGAGGGAAGGAGGGAAGGATTCCCTCCCTCCTCAGCATCAAGTGCAGCCTGAGCGGAGCGTCCCGGCTGCGACTCTCTCTCTCTCTCTCTCTCTCTCTCTCTCTCTCTCTCTCTCTCAGAAGCAATGAGGAGAAGGGAGCCGTCGCCCTGCTGATACAAGGACGTCTGGGATGCAGTAACACCCGTGTGTTGTCTACTGGGATCATATTTGTATATTTCTAGGGAAAATAAACAATACATTGCGGATTTTTGCATATCCATCAATCGGATGCAAGCAGGTAGGACGCCTTTGATATATTTTTGTTGCTTTAATTATTGTGATTCCTTGAAGGAGCCATGCGGGAAGTGTGCTCTTTATTTGTTTGTCTTTTACAGTTTATGTTTTTGTTTTCAGTTTTGAAAATAGATTTATTTCCTTTTGGATTGTTGTTTATTTTCTTGGTGGATGCACTTTGTCCCCCCAAACCACCCCAGGAATTGTATCTGATTGAGGTGCACAATATTCCTCATTTATATCTATGATTTGAGAGATGTTTTTGTTATTATTACAGACTTTTTTCAATCCGTAAATCAGAAATACTTTTACAGACAGTTTGCATAAGTTGCTTTGCAATTATTGTTGTCCCAATTCTTTCCAAGTACAGTAATATATGCTGGAACAGATGTGGAATTACAGATGTGGTTTCTTTACATTGGATTGGATATCTCATTTGACTTGATTTATTTGCATTCCGTAGCTAATATTGCTATTTTTTAATTTTTGAGAATGAGGAGAGACTCTGCTTCGATATTTACTAAAACATTTTGAAATGTGTTTTTGGGGGTTATTGTTAAGAACTGACAGTGTCTTTCCCCTTGCTTGTCACACTGGAAACTCTGTGGCTGAGATGAAGACATTGTGTGGACACGTCAAAATGAATGAAACAATAGTTATTTTGTATTAAACGAGACAATAGAAGGTGATCCATGCTTCTTGAGTTGGAGATGGACACTTGCGCATATATATAGCGCCATCCGTTGGTCACTCTGTCTCCTGGGTGCCTCTAGCTGTGGGATGGAGAGGGGGCACCGCTTCTTGTTCAGCTGACTGCAGTGGAAAAATTGTTCAAATGAGCGCCTTCTGTGACCAAGAGCCTTCATGGCAGCGTATCAGTTTCCACTCTATGCTGAATATAATTGCAGGCTCTCTCCTAGATTTGTGTTATGTCTGAGTCTGGCGGTGGGAGTGTGAAGCTGAACAGAAACTTAATATCAGTTTTGTATTCTCAGTTATTGAGGCTGTTTTACAGCTCCTGTGGGCTTGTATTTTATCACCGTCTGCTTGGGGTTGGTTAGATGTTGGCCACTGGGCATGTTTTATTGGACTCCGTGGTGAACTTAAGCCGAATGGCCTCCTTTGCAGTTGGATGACAATGCACTTACTGGCCAACAAAATTTAAATTAAAAGAGTATTCTTAGAAGTTTCAACTTTAAAAAAAAAAAGGTGCTTTGGGCAGTATCTCTGCAGAGGATGAGGCATCGATATGGTCCACAGGTGATGCTGTGCGTCTACATGGAGCTTTGTCAAAGCAGGCACAGTCTCATTTTCACACTGCACTTACATCTCATTGATAGGGATTGTGTGGTTGTGGACCCCCTGGACTATGTAAGCTACAAGTTGGATTCCCCAGATGTCAGTCTGTCACACACCATTTGAACCCCCTTAAAAAAAAGCATCCAAAATGAATGCAATCACTGTAACTTCTGTTTGAAACCAACTGTTGGATTTGCACTCCTGCCGCAGTGCTCCTCAATGAACGGCAACCAAATGATTTCCTCTTCCTGTGTGACTTCATCACCGAGCTCTCCGACTCTGTAGTTAAGTGATGGTCTGCTGAATGTATTACAGCTTTATCAGGGTTATTGGCGGCATCACACACGTACAGTAGAAGCATGAACCAGCAGGCTGTCTGCGGTCCACGCAGCCATTCTGTTTGATGTCATTTGTGTGCACGACGAGGAGCGGAGTGGAGCTGAGGAAACCAGATATGGTCATTACTGAAGAAGAAGGTTAACCATTGTGGCAAACCTCCAAGCCACTGTCTCAGCCCATTCAGAGGATCGGGGTTCATCCTCTCCTCCTCGCTGCCCGCAGCCTCCAGCAAGACTCAGAGGACGTTAATCTCCTCTCAACCACACAGCTAATGTTTTATATGTTTCACAAAGAAAGCTATTTCTTTACATAATGGCAACGAGTAGGAATGCCCTTTTAAGAAAGACTGGACAATAATGAGTATGTTGTGCTGTCACACAACAGATGTCTCTAATATCCTGGGCTACATTGCCTCCCTGTGGCCATACATGGGTCTGTGTTTATTTTCTTTCAACCTGAAGGCCTCAAGATCTCAGCTCAGGGGAGTCTGAGTGTTCCCACATGTTGCATTTGTGTAAAGCTGATTTAAGATTCCAAAGAAGAAGCGTTGTGTGCCCTTTATTGTCCTAGTACTCAAGCAAGTATCGCAGAATCCTCAGTGTCACAAGCCAAATTAAAAAAAAGGTTGTAGATTGTTGAGCTGACAAGCTAGTCTTTTAAGGACCAGAAGGAAGCAGTTCAAATAAGAAACAGGCTGCAGAAGCGCTATCATATTATCAAGGAATTATGAAAGGTGGGGCAATGGCATGCTGATCTGTTTGAATGGTGATATGATTGCTTAGCTAAAATATGGCGAAGAGTCTGATGATGGCGCTAAAGGAAATGTCAGATGGTGCCCAAAGTGATGATAAAAGAGGGTCACACGGATGTGAGCCATTTAATGTCAGTTCAGTCAATACTATAAACCTTATGGCGGCGCTTGAGGAAATTACAGAGGAACACCAAAGTTATTGGGGTTCATCATCTGGGAACCATAGATGTGTGTACCAAATGTAGTGGCAATCCATTTAGTACATGTGGAGATATTTCACTTGATCAAGGAAAACCTTGACCTGGTGGTGGGGCAGGATGAAAAGTTAGGGGTTCACTTAAGTCAGTAAGGTTCATCCTCTGGGCACCACGGGCACCTGTACTAAATGGTATGGCAATCCATCCTACAGTTCAGCAGACAGCTCACTTAAAAAAAGCAAGCGTAAACCTCATGCAGGTTCAAGAGGAAAAGTTAGGGATCACTTGTACATATATGTACAATATTTCATGTAAATCCATCCAATAGAATAGACTATTTCATTCTGGACCAAAGTGGTTGACCGACTGTCCATCTGACATTGCCATTCGCAGAGCCATTATTAGCTAACTATGAATCTTTGAGTCTTTCCACCTCTATTACAAAGTGTCCCTAAGTCTTCCTCTCTACTCTTTATATTCCAGAGCCAGGCCCAACTTAACAATGGGCCCCATACCCCTGTGTGTGCTGCTCCCGCTGACGGTGCTGGCTGTGGTGGTGGCTGTAGCTGCTGAGGGCAATGCAGTGGACGACGAGTACACCTGGCCACAGTGGAAGGTGCCTCTGGTAAGGAAAAGACGCACTGTGCCTCTAAGCAGCCCAAACTTTTCAGCCCATCCTCAGGCGGAGCTGAGCGGCACCTGTGGGATCGAGTGTCAGCAGCGCCTCCCTGCCACCTCTCTGGACGACCTGGAGCAGTTCCTGTCCTACGAGACGGTTTACGAGAACGGCACGCGCACGTACACCTCAGTTTCCGTGCAGGGCCTCAACGAGGTGACTGCCTTGTCCAGCAACATCTCGTCCAGCTCCCGCCACAAACGCGAGGTGTACGGCACAGATACCCGCTTCAGCATCTCAGATAAGCAGTTTTCCACCAAATATCCCTTCTCAACCTCCGTGAAGATCTCCACAGGATGCTCCGGGGTTCTCGTGTCGCCTAAACATGTGCTGACCGCTGCCCACTGCATCCACGATGGGAAGGATTATCTGGATGGGGTGCAGAAGCTGCGCGTCGGTATTCTGAAGGAGAAGTCCAGACGAGGGAAAGGAGGGAAAGGGAGAGGAGGGCGAGGAAAGGGCAAAAGGAGAAAGGGAGACAAGGATGAAGAGGAAGTGCAGGAGAAGGAAGAGGATGGAGGGAAAGGGGACCGTAAAGGGAAAGGTCGAAAGAGCAGGAGTCGGCGAAGTGCCGAATCAGGGAAACCTTCGTTTCGGTGGACCGGAGTGAAGAAGACCCAGGTGCCTAAGGGCTGGTTCAAAGGTGTGTCTGACGGACTGTCTGCGGATTATGACTATGCTGTTTTAGAACTGAAGAAAGCCCCAAAGGTCAAGCACATGGATCTGGGTGTTATCCCCTCGGTGAAGAAGCTCCCAGCCGGGAGGATCCACTTCTCTGGCTTTGATGATGACCGTCCTGGCAACCTGGTGTACCGGTTCTGCTCCGTCTCGGAGGAGTCCAACGACTTGATGTACCAGTACTGTGATGCCAAGCCTGGCTCCAGTGGCTCTGGGATCTACATCCGCCTCAAAGAGCCTGGCAAGAAGAAGTGGACGAGGAAGATCATTGGAGTTTTCTCTGGTCACCAGTGGGTGGATGTAAACGGGAACGGGATGCAGCAGGATTACAACGTGGCAGTGAGGATAACGCCTCTCAAATATGCCCAGATCTGCTACTGGGTCCACGGGGACTCGAGTGAGTGCCAGGTAGCCTAAGAAAAACACAGGATCCCCCCCTTAAAATAGCACCTCTCTCTGCGCAAGGGACACCCTACCTATACTCTCACCCCCCAACCCCTCCTCACCCACCAGGGGCCCCGGCGACTGCCTCTCCTCTTCCTGCTTCCCTTTAACCTCCTGTGCCTCTTGCTACACCGATATATAATTATATACACACACACACACACACACACACACACACACACACACACACACACACACACACACACACACACACACACACACATCCAGACTCAGTGTTGACAACAACAAGAACTCGTCAGCGCATCAGGAGAACTGTGGCTCTACAGCTTTTCTAATTTATTTAAAAAAAAAAAAAAAACAAGAAAAGAATATATGTGTTGTATGTATTTAAGATCACTGAGATCTGCCGTTTTACTTTAAATTTTTTGCTCTTTTTTATTTTAATTTTTTTAAGATTTGACATTTTTGGATACGATGTTGGAAAAGTGTTTATTCAAATGTTTGTGAGCAAAGCCCCTGGTGCATTCGTCTTAAATTCTAACTAGGCTTTGTATGGAGAGACCTGCATTTTCAAGTTTTTCTCCACCACTGTAAAGATGGCTTTGACAAAAGACCCAGAAGAAATTTATGTAACTTTTGATTTTACAAATGAACTATATAGAGATATTGAGATAACTGGTTTTATAAACATTTTTAATTGGTCAAACTGGTGTTTTGCATTGTGTATATCTAGATTTTTTTTTTACAACTACCTTAGGAAAAGACAGTTTTCTGTCTAAATAGAGAAAGGGTCCTCATGAATCCTGGATAGAATTGTTTTTCCGATGTGTGAGTCACACCATCTTTTCTCTCTTCTTGCAACGCAGTGAAATGTGGTTTCATTGTTCTGCACATAATTATATCGGTGCTTATCCAGAAGACATGGTGCTAATTTATGGAATTGTAAACTTTTTTGGGGTGGGGGGTGGGGGGTATGGGTAGACTTATCAGAATATATTTTGATGGCCCAGTACTGTAACGATGTATTTCATGTGAGGCGACATATTGGGGTTGTGTTAAGATGGGGACTGAACCATTTATTGATTTACTTGAGCTGTTGAGATTTCTCTAATTCTAAGGGTAAAATGAGATTACCGAGGCAATATTGTTATAAAATAACAAATCTAAATCTGGGATGTGATATTTTTTACCTTTCAAGTTGATGTTTATGTTCCAAAAATGAATGCGAGTATCCTTTTGAATACCAAATACATGAAATCAATGATGCCGATTGAAGACTACCAACCATTAAACCAAGATCACTACTTGTGTGTGTGTGTTTGTGACAATCCAGATTACAAAGAATAATTTATTCTATTATACACTGTTGTCTGCGGACAACAATTGTTGTGAGACCATTACCAATAACAGTAACTGTACAATTTAATTAACCGTTCAACTCACAAAAACGTACTTACTCAACAACAGCTAATCAAGTCAAGTCAAGCCACTGAACAGCTGGGCTTCATTATTTTGCTGAAGGCAAAATGTATTGTTGGGCCCCTTTTGACCTCTGGCCTGCTGCGCATTATGTATGTACCCTGTTGCCTCTATGTCCCTATTGAAGCGGCACAAATCAACATCTTCTCTATGTTCAATGTGAAAGATGTCACCAAGTAGCAAATAGCATCTGTCCAGTAACAAATTGCAGGCAGATAAAGTTGGGAGCTAGCTGGTGCACATAGTGGAGCATTTAGCAGCTAAAGAGATATATTTCTCTCAGGTGATGAAGACCAACTAAAGAGTGAGGGAGAGTGAATATTGGACTTATGTTAGTCAGCTGGACAGAAAGCTCTGTGTCTGCTGGAGGTGTAAATAAACATCTGTACATTTTGTCAAAGTGGTCAAAAATCTATGTTTAGTACAGTCTACACAGCAGACCATACATGGCAGCTCCCTAATACAGCCAGATCCCCAGAAACAAACAGTACACTTATGCTGGTTTTCTGTGGTAATTGGTTTGTGGTCATTTGAGTTAAAACAACTGTATTCAGGGAATGTGGATTTTGAATCTGGATTTTGACACAGGGCCCTTCTATAGGTAGAGATGCAGGATCTGCATTAGTCTGTATTTTACTTCAGTGGTGTAAATTGCAAAATTCCGATTAATGAAGGGACCATAAACCAAATTACAAGCAATGCACCAGGGGATTTTTGGGCCCCTGAGGGTCTGGGGCCTTGGGCATTTTGCCCACTTTACCAAGCTGGCAATCTGGCCTTGGTCATGAACATACTGTTGATGTTTTGGGATTTAAATTCATGAAATAGAGCTTCACACTGACACGTCTAAAATCATTGTGATACGGAAGAAAAGAAATCCCCATCATGGTCAGTTCAATCCGTCGTTGAATTTATTGCACCTCAAAGGGCTTACATGCACTGGGGCGGGGCCATCGTAAATAAAATAAATTTACAACTAAACAAAAATACAATTTTGATAATTCAGTCATGAAAAATGTTAATAATCTCCCATCGTTTTTTTCTTTCTTTCTCTGAATCATATCAGATTCTCAAAACCAATTGCTTATTCAGTCCACTGCAAAGACGACACACAGAGCAGGCTTTACGTTAGTCTGGTTTACAGCACAGGATCGGGGCCCCTGGTGTTACACAGACGCTGTCCACATGCATATCAACACATGGATTCCATTGTTAGTCTGCGGGAACAGAGGAGCTTTGTGTTATGATGCTTTTGGGGACAAGATCATGGCTAGACAGATGGTGGCATCCTCCTGTGGCCACTGACAATATGTACTGTCCAAATGGCAATGGGCCAAAGGTCAGCAATGATCAAATGGGTCACTTGAACAAAAAATATGTTCAGAGAGAAATCAAATATATTGCATTTTTCAGGTGACCTCAATTCATGTGCTGTAATTATAATATTGTCAAAGCAGCATTGTAGGCATACACGCTGTCACTTGGCCCGTCATGTCCCACAGCAATGGTTGCAATAGGTTAGTACAGTATCACGGAGCTTAAAGGTACCCTATGGAGTTCAGTCCTTAGCCGCCCTTTTTGTATGTAAACAATGTAGGTTTCAGAGTTTTCACAAAATTAATTGGCTTTTCAAATGTTTCACGAGGAAGTAAATTCATTCATCACATATGTTAGGCCTCGGCGACGCACCTAAAGCTTATTTGGTGAGGAACAGTGAGTGTAAACAGAACTTTATTTGTTTAGCAAAAGCTCTACTTGACTGCTACTAAAGTCCTTCCTGTTGGATCACCTTGTTGGCTGTCTGCTATTCTTTAAAATCTTTTGATCTGATCTGTCTGAACATAGAGTTTAGTATGACAATGGAATAATCTTCTACTCTAAATACAAAAGGAATCATACAGACCTGGTCGTAGTTATAAAGAGAGCACAGGCAACAGACATATCCACATGGGTAGAGTCAAGACCGCAGGTAGAAACATGTACAGTTATACCGAGGGACAGTTTGGGTTTACCTCTCTGACGAATAACTAAAGCATTTTCTCTGAGATTTGGTCTTAAGATATGTTCTTTAATAGCAATGCCAGCAAATATCGACAGCAGTTTTAGGAGAATCATTCTAACAGAAACAGAACATGTAAATTTAACACGGGACAAATAAAGAAACATAGAAAAAAAAGCCACAAGTACAAAATAAAAGAAACAAATAAAAAGGATCACTTGCTGGTCTGGTATGATTCAGAAGCCCATGGAAGTTGTTTCTTAATATACAGTAATCATATAGTGGTAGTCATATTTGTTTCCAAATACTTTCAAAAGATGACGGGAAATACTCACACAACTTCTTACAATTTCATGTCAGATTCACATTTATATTTCTCTTCAACAGACATACAGAATAGAGAAGAAATCCTCGCCAGAGAAATCTATGTACATCAACGAGGACCTTTCTGTAAACAACACACAACAGGTTTCTCCAAAAAAATCTACCGGGGCTTTGTTTACCACTCTTATCCAATCAGAGTGAGACAAAGAAGAGCTCCTCCCCCTTCATGAGGAGGCGGGGACACATATGGGGTGGTGGGTGGGGCTCAGGACACCAAAGCACATCCATCATTCAACTCAACACTGGAAAGAAACCTAAACACATACGCCTTCACTTTCTTTCACTTACTTTTGTGGACTTTTTTTTTTGTCTGGGTTTTGAGTGATTTTGTTTAGACAAAAGATTAGTACATCTACATAAGCACACGCTTGTATTTTTTTTTTCATATATATATCTATATATATAGATATAGATATATATAATCCGCTATGGTTCACTTTCACAGTTTGTGCTACGACATCACACAGGAGAAGGGTGGGGTGTTGATGGGCGGGCTGGAGATAAGAGGCTCTTGTAGTAGCTGAACATCCTGAGATGTTGACAGACACCAGGTAAAAGATGAGAGGGCCCTGCTCCAGAGAAGAAAGCAGCTGGAAGACAGGAAATAAAGAACATTTCAACATAAGAGTCATGCGGTTCACATTTTAAATAATGCAAAGCTGACAGACAGTAATTTAATTTTCATCATGTTTTCCATGAATA
Source organism: Ophiodon elongatus (assembly GCA_016806645.1). Lineage (NCBI taxonomy): Eukaryota > Metazoa > Chordata > Actinopteri > Perciformes > Hexagrammidae > Ophiodon > Ophiodon elongatus. Next base: position 1,018,688 of record JACSYO010001629.1, read on the forward strand.
CTGATGGTGTGTTTGTATAGTGTGTATTTTGATTTTTTTTAAAAGAGGTTCAAGCAATCCATGCACACTCAAAACGGTTTCTTAAAAGTGTGTAGGATCTGGCGGCATCTAGCGGTGAGGTTGCAGAATGCAACCAACAGAAACCTTTCTTGTGGGCCTAGCGTGTAGGAGAACTACAATGGCCGACGAGAAAATGCAAACGTCCCTGTCTAGAGCCAGTGCTTGGTTTATCCGTTCTGGGCTACTGTGGAAACATGACGGCCGGTTACGTGAAGCGGACCCACTCTATATGTTTAGATTAAAAAATATCTTATTCTAACGTAACGAAAACACAACAATTAGGTAATTATACACAAAAGAAAACATACTTAATAGTATCATATTCCATTTTTGCCAATAAATCCACTAAATGCTTCACACTGTACTGTTATTTAGCACGGATTAGTATCCAATGAGCCATTCAAATCTAAATAGTTCTGAGACTGTTCACTTCAAATATTCCACTTATATGCAAAGTGTGTAATACGGTGCAAGTTTTTAGTCTATGTTGAAGTCATTTCTCAAGTCTCCACCTCTGTTATTTAAACATTGTCGTGGCACAGCCATTTGAACCTTCTGTCCACCAAATCTAAACATCAACCACCACAAAGTTAATGTACCAAAGTCCTCCAGAAGTTGCGGCATGCTGTACTGCATATACTATACTGCATGTACTGGTCAGAGCTCCCACCTGGGGCGTTATAAGAAGTCTTTGAGGTTGAGATCTGCCAAAGGGTCCTTTGGCTTCTTGGGGCTCTGGCTTGCAGGTCCTGGAGCAATCTGAGAAAAAAGAAGAACAAAAAATTGCAGCACCTTTTTACGATGACATGAACCCTCCTGAAAATGAAGTATAAATTGATTGATTATTCCCTGAGGGCGTCACTATGGGTGGTTTGTTACCAGTGCTCCGGGTGCAGCTCCAGCCACCCCAGTGAAGGGAGGTCTCATCATGGGCTGTCCCATCATTGGCTGCCCCATCATGGGCTGCATCAAAGGAGCTCCAGACCCTCCTGCAGGAGGCTGGTAATGCAGGGATAACACAGTAGACTTTTAAGGGCTGTGCAGATTTACCATCATCTGCCATCACAATAATATGGCTAGTAAATGTAAACTGCAATGGTCTATCCTGCTGATAAAAGGCTGATAAAAGGTTCACGGTTTAAATTGTAGGGAACTTTCTATACATGAATTGAAACTCACCAAGCCAAAGCCAGGCTGTGCGCTCATTGGTGGCACCATGGCTGCTACTGGAGCTCCAGGAGCTCCAGGGGCGGCTCCAGCCTAGAGGGACACAGAGAAGATCCTGTGTGAATTCTAAATGGTTGCAATCGGAGGGGAATAGCGAAACAAGTTTTCTTTCACCATCTTTATCTTTGTGATGTCTAGGGGAATAAATGGTCTGCATTAATATAGCTCTTTTCTACCTTCCAAAGCACTTTCAAATTTGCCTCTCATTCAATCATTCATACAGCGATGGAGGTGTAGCTGCCATGCAAGGTCCTGGCCTGCCCATCGGGAGCAAATTGGGGTTCAGTGTCAGTGCTCGAGGACACTTCATCATGCAGAGGCCGGGGATCGAACACCGCTCTTCTGCCTGAGCCACAGCCACCCCTTGTTTGCAGCAAAGCCTCTTTTTGGATGAAGTGTGATGTCACGGCAGGGGGCGCAGTGTCGATGCTGTTCTTACCATGGGGGCTCCTGGTGTAGCCCAGCTTGTGGGAGCTACATGTGGCATCCAGTTGGCCCCTCCTGTCAGCTTCTTCTCACTCTGTGGGTCCCTAATGAGAATCAAACACAGGATACACCTCAGGATCTACTGTGCTATTCGTCGGCCTGTGACTGCAGAAAATTTGTTAGATAAGACTTCAATTTTTGCTCCAAAGAAATCCTTACAAAATCAAACTACTGCTGTCAAATTCCTCACATAGTATTCCCTCTTACAGTATCTAGATAGTTGTGGAATACTTAATAATATGGTGGCTATGATTCAACAAAACCAAACCAAAGAAATAAGCTCAGCTTCAGGTTAGATGCAAACTAAAAGAAACAGCTCATATGATAAAATATGGCCCAAAAATCCCTTAAAATTGAAGGCATGATTTTATTTTGTATTTTTTACCTAGTTTAAAACTTGATGAGCCTTGAGCGTGTTGCTCCCCCAATTTAGTTTTTCACAAATCCAAAACTATTGCAGCTCTGTGGGAGCTATGCATACATGTCAAAGCCTACACTTTAGTTACATGTTCAAACACACACTTACTTTTTCTTTACTCCAAATTCTGAACAGAAGAAAGAAAGAAGAACAAGTTAAATTTCTATTTAATTAGAAACAGAAATGACTGAGCCCCAGACAAACAAAGCTGCAGTCTACCTCCAATCAGGTTGGCCAGTGACGAGTCCAGGTCCCCTCCGACAGTTTTCGTGGGAGGTGGGGTGGCTGAGGGTGCTGCTGCAATGCCTCCCGCTGCGACAGGAGTTCCCATGCTTCCTGCTGTACTTCCAGCAGTGCTTCCCCCGGTACTCTGGGGCGTTATGGAGGGCATCAGCAAGTCGCCTAATCCATCAAACACTTGGGGAGAGGGTGGAAATGACGAGACGTCAGAGAAACAACATGGATTACAAACCTGCAAATCCCTAATCTAGTTATAATACGGGCAGAGGGCAGATGTGACACCAGTCAGTACAGTGAAGGGGACAATCCAGCTGTGACAGCATCAGTAGTCAGCTGTGCACCGCATGCACAATGCAGGACTGTACTGTAAATATATTTAAGCATTCAAAAGGGAGGTAATTACAGCAACTGCACTCACTTGGTCAGTTGCTCAGCCAGTTTACAAAGTCACATCTCAGGGACTTAAACTGGCTGATTTTGGAATAAAGCACTGGTTTTGAACCAGGTGTCATCAAGACCACAGAGTTCACAGGTTTTCATTCGAACTAACCTCGACAGAAGCATTGTGTTGTTGAAAGTTGGTTGGGAGTGTATTCACTAAGGCAGTGGCCCTCAACCTTGTCTGACGTACTCCCAAAGCCCATACAAATAAACCTTTAGCGACACCATATATTCCAAATATGTTCATCTGAATTGATTTTTAACTGGATGTTGTTTAACACAATGAATTATAGAAATTATGTCTTAATACAGTATAATTAAAAATGTCAATGTTTATGTCCGTTTGGTCAAGTTTGTATTTTGACTACTACTACTGGGATTGGCGGAAGCTGGACATTTCAACCATTTCAGATTTATATCTATATCCTTTTAGCTAACTATTTACACTGTTTAATACTTTAAGCTAATAATTTCCACCAATAATCCATCACATTTAGTTAACTATTTCAGTAGTAGTTACTTTTAGCTAACTGTTTATCATGAGCCTACTTTAAGCTACAATTTCAATTGTTCGTCCATAACCTTTAGCTAACTAGTCATCATTAGCCTACTTTAAGCTATATTTCAACTGTTGATCAATACATGTTCATCCATTACTTTTAGCTAACAATTTCAACATTGCTTTTAGCTAGTGTTAACTTTTTATCCATTACTTTTAGCTAACTATTTATTATATTATACTTTAAGCTACTCTTTCAACTGTTTATCAAGAACTTTTAGCTGGCTTCTATTTCAACTGTTTATCCATTACGTTTAGCTAACAATTTATCCATTACTTTTAGCTCACTATTTACTAGGCTTCACATAGGGCCTAATTAAAAAGCTTCCACCACTGAAAGTTCTTACAAAACTATAGAGTGTAGCAGAACTATAAGCCTATAACTACTAAGGTTTCATGTTCTAAAAACACATTAAAAGTACATCTTTTATGTTTCCGACCTCTGAAGTATCCAAAGAACAAGACTTTTCACTACAATGTGACGCTGTTTGATGGGCCACTTGTAAGAAATATAAAATATATTAAACCTGCAGACTGTACTGTAGACTTGGGCCTTGATGGCATGTGGTTACTATAAAAGTCACTGCTCTAAATGACAAAGGACAAATAAACAACAATACAGTCAGTCTTGTCTCATGCAGGAGACAATCGGGGGGGCGCGGGGTAATACTGCAGCATGCAAAGATGCAGAAGGGAAGACATGTCCAAACTGCACATGCTGCAACGCACTGCCGGGTGGAACTCACCGGTTAAAGATTAGAAGAAGCAAGCAATGACCCAGCAGAGTGGAAGTGGTGTGGATATGGGTGAAGTAGGAAATTAAATGAAGCAGAAGATAAAAGGTGTGAAGCAGAAAGAACCAATCAGACAGAAAGAAAGAAAGATTGCAGAGAGGTGGTGGGGTGAGCAGGAGGTGGAGAAAGCGTTTGTGAAAGTGTGAGAAGTACAAGAAAAGAAATTGAAAACAAAAGAAAAAGAAAAATCATTGCAAGAAAGGCAACCGCGCTGAGGAGTTAAGCAGTCAGCAGAAACAACCGTTGGACGTATGCGGAGGACAGCGACAGCAGCACATGTCAGTGTGTCATTCATGCAGTATAGTCAGGCTCTCAGCAGGAAGAGTTAACTAGGCCATGGTTAAGGTAGCTCAGTTTTAATAAGCCAGAGCAGATTAATGTGCATCAAGCAGATGACCTGTGCAAATATGAAGAAAATACTCATTGAGATTCTCTAATATTTCAGAAGGCATGACAATGAGACAAATTACCAAAATGAAAACAGAAAAAGAAAAAAAACACATCATGATCCACTTACTTGAAGCATCAAAGCCACCAGAGGGCGCCAGTTTGGTGGTTGCAGGATCTTGAGTAGCTGGTACCATTGGTACCACAGCAGGTAGAGGTGGCGCTGGAGAGGTGAGGGAGCCCAGAGCATCAAAGCCCGACTCCAGGAGATCGTTCTGCATGGGAGCCAAGGCTGGAGCTAGAGCTGGGGCAGCAGTGGGAGCCAGCGTGGGGGACATCAGGCCTGGGGGGCGGAGGGGGAATAACAGACAGGACTGTGATATCACATGAAGCACTGTTTTCTGACTCATAATTCCTAATTCCACAAGGAACACATATTAAAGATGATTACTGACACAACAGATGGCACGCAGGATGTCTCGGAAGCAAAATTTAATTTTGGTTAGCCCTGTGGGAAAAGCCGGTCAGCGCAGCGGCAAATAGTATCAGCACACGGCTCAGAGAAACAGAATATAAGACAGCACATTACCAAACCAGTTACAACACCAGATCTTATTAAGAACAATAAGTGGAATACATGATATGTATTGCAGTATCTGAGCAGGATACAGTGAAATAGAACAAAAGAAGAAAATAAATAAAAAAATATGCATGATTCGCAAAACATTCAATGGAATATGCAATAGTAGAAATACAAAATAATGAAACTAATTAAGACAACTTTGTTTTTTGTCTTTCCCATCTCATTAACCATCTCATGTCTCAGATGTATCTTGTGACCCTATATAAAGCTCCACCGCGACTAGCTGCAACAATAAAATACTGCTTATGCATTGATGCATCTGTCTTAGCAATAATGTCATATATATTGATATATCAGTCACAGAGGAAGAAGTACTTCTACTTTTGACATTTACATTTTTCTGATAATACTGTACCATAACTTCAATAGGATTTTGAATGCAGGACTTTGTAATGGAGTATTTTTTACATTGTTGTACTGGTACTGTACTGTGCTTTTACATAGTTAAAGGATCTGAATACTTCCCCCACCACAGAACCCTACAGATACGGTACTGAATGGGCTAAATACGCTTTTTTTTTTTTTTTAACAATACCTAGATGGCCCGATACAAGTATACAAAGTGTCTGCATACGTTACACACATTAGCTTACTGTATTTACAATACATTCAGATTGTTATGTAACGTACAACTGCAAGGTGATACCAGAGCTCCATAGATTGCCCTCATCCTGACTAACATGTTAGGTGCACAGGATATTCATAAATGCTACTATGCAAGTACGATGTCTGTCTGAAATGCACAAGTGTATTGTGTGTGTTAAAAATGTCATATCTTTTAACGCACAAAGATTAAAAAAAAAATTGTTTGTGACAATCGCAATCGTGAACTATTGCAGTTCAGTAACAGAAATGAGATGGGCCAGAAATTGGCTTTGACATCCCGAGGTAGTCGTGTTGGACATCTACTTTGGAACTGCTGTGTGATTAAATGTAACCAGCCCTGCCAAGTCTGTGTCATTATTCATTTGACAAATGCATCTCCGTCATTACTTCCTGCCTGATTTCTTAACCAGCGTAACACATTTCCGTCAGCCGTTTGCCAACACGAAAACTTTTTGCAAAACTGTGGATGCCTAATCAAAATGTGGTGGTCCCTTCAGCCTTTCTAATACAACCATAATTTCCCTAAAAAATAATCAGAAGGAGACCTCACCTCCCAGCAGATCGTCCCCAGGCCCTCCAGGAGCAGAGCTCTGCAGCTCCTCCACAGGACTACCGAAGGAGTCTGCAGGGCCGTCCAGTTATCCACAAGGCAGCATGCAGGGCAGAAAGGGGTGAGAGGTCAGCCCTGGACCACCCACTGGGACACAATGAGGTGGTAGGAGACAAGATTTTCCTCGTAACACAAAACTATAACTGAAAGAAAAAAAAATGAACTAAAATGTCACATGAAATCAAGAAAAAAGAAAGCTTAGTGTGGTTGGAGATAGATTTCCGCTCACGATGGGACCTTTTCTGTTGACGTCTTGTATGCACGTAGCACAGCTGCTGAGGAGAATATCTCTTATTATTATTATTATTATTACTATCATTACTGTGGCTTAACACCCTACCCTCCTGTTCCATCAGCCGCAACATCCTTTGTTTGAATTAATGAGAGCAGCACAAGTTTTCCAGGCGCTGTTCTATAATATTTCCAATAAAATAAGGTTTAGCAAGAACATCAAAAAGATGTAATCTGATTTCTGTTCAAATATCATCCCAATCTATTCCTGAGTTATGCCCAATATATTGACATATCTTTTGAATAACTCCCATCGTTTCCAAAATAAAAAGGTCCAAAAACTGTTTCACCAGGCAACAAATTTCATCGTGATCCCCGATGATAGTTCAGCAAAATTCCAAAGACGCCAACCTCACGATGGGTTCAAGGACTCATCCCCTGGGAAACCATGAATGTCTGCAAATATGTGCCAATCCATCCAGTAGGTGTTGAGATGATTCCGATGTGGACCAAAGTGGTGGACCGACCGACTGACAGAACGACATTGACGTACCGAGAGCCGTCCTACGCAAAAAATCCTCACGAGGGGATGAACACCTCTTGTTTATACTCCAGTACGCTAAATCTTCAGAAAAATCACTTCAACAGGGACACACACAAACACACAGTCTAATAATTATTTTGGGAGTGTAACTGGTGGCCAAATACTGCAATATAATCCGCTAAATAGTCTAGACTGAAAGCTTAGAGTCTATCACCACATCTGGACACTATCAGCCTCACTGGTACAAACATTCACTCAAGAACTTACTGTATCAACTGAGAAATGAAAAAAAAAAAAAAAATGCCCAGAAGAGAAAAGTAAAATTATAAAATGCACAAACAGTTAAACAATTATCATGCGCCACATGTTGCCGTAAAGGGATGTGTGCATGTGTGATCGGAGGTGTACAGTACCCAGCAGGTCAATGACAGGTGCTGGCTCTGCTTTGGGAGGAGAGAAGTCTTCTGGGGACGAGTCTGAGGCGGAAGCGTCGGCGGCCGCAGGAGCTGGAGACGCAAATGAGTCTGAACGGTGAGACGGGCAGAGAGAAAGAAGCCGTAGAGGATTAATATGTGACCGCATTGATCAGTGATCAGCTTTATTTCTAAAGAGGGAGAATGCTTTGCTCGTGAACTTTTATGCCCGTTCTAAAAGGCTAGCAGACATGCAGAGACCAAGCAGGCCTCCCTGCATGTCAACCGAGTATCCGCAACCCTAAAAGCGTGCACCGCTACAGGACTGGGTGTGCATGTGCGTGTGGACACCATGCACCAATGCGTGGAAGAAAAAAAAAAAACCCACGTCTGGATAAGTTGATGCTGGCTGCACACTTCGTGAAAGAAGGAAAAGGGAGGAGAGTGATGCAGTAAAGATAAAGCAGCTTAACTCACCGATCACAATGTCTCCAGGCGGAGCCGGCTCGGGCAAAGGAGAAGGCCCGCGTGAAACAGCAGGGAGGTCTAATTGACCAGCGCAAGCAGAGAGGCAGAATACGAGAAAGAAAGAAAGAAGGAAACCACGGAGGTTTGGGAGCAAAGAAAAGTGTTAGCGTGGCAGGTAGAGAAAGACAGCGTAGATAGAAAGCAGCCACAAGGACATTCCAAGACTTGACGAGTGGGTTACATGCACAGTTGTCATACCACTATGGGGGACAAACCAAGACGTGCGTGTGTGAGGGGGGGGGGGGAGGAGGGGAGGAAACAGTCGACAGAGGAGTGGATGTATGGAAACCGGAAGAGATGAGAGAGGTTCCACACACAGAGAAATGGATATCAACTCCTGTACCTGCACCAAATAGGTCTACGCTAGGAGTGGTAGCAGCTTTGGATTCTGTGGTAGGGCTTTGCTCAGGCATAGAATCAAACATATCTAAGAACAAGGACACACAATCATATGTACGTTCAGATTTCAAGTCAGGTGCATACAGGATGATGAGTTAAGAAGAGAGATGAGGGAGAGCAGAGAGAGAGAGAGCAGCAGATAGTTTGATTATTAAAACGGGGCCAAGTTGCTGTGCATCTATTCAGTGCGATGCAGAAGGAAACTGTGCAAAAGTTAAAAGGGTATATTGCTAAAGTTCAGCATGACGATTCCTGAGGCTGAAAAGCGGTGATTTGACTAAATGTTACCGTTAGCGTTCTAACATGCTCAGAGCGACTGAACTAAAATACTAATGTTTAGCAAGTAATATTTATCAGGTTAATTTCATGAGTTTAGCCTGTTAGCATGCTAACATTAGAAACTAAATTGGCACGAAACACAAAGTACAGCTGAGGCTGATGTAAATGTGTCACAATAAAGGCCAAAAAAATAAAGTTTGGACAAATTCAAATTTCACCTTACGGTGCTGAATGGAAAGTGAGATGATTCATCCCCTAGGGAAGATGAACATTTGCACACGTTTGATGGCAATCAATCCAACAGTTGCCGAGATACTTCAGTCTTGACCAAAGTGGTGGAATGACCACAACTACAACGTGTCTGAAAACGGCTTATAAATAGCATATGTCCATCCGTCCGTTACCTATGCACTCTTATTCTGTGCGGGCTGGACCCCATCCTAGCTCAGGCTGGGCATATATGAATTCTGACATTGAGCAATATTCCCTTTTAACTGAAGTGCATCAGCTAAAATAAAGCATTCTCAGCTGTCAGTATCTAGAACATTGGCCACAAGCAAGAGAAGAAAACTACTTTCTTCCCTCTAGATTTGGCAGTCTGTCTGTTAGTGTTTGGTTAATAATCAAAACAAGTTGAGCAACCTCTGAAAAGAAAGAGATACAAGTTCATTTTTGCCCTTAGAGGCCAAATTAACACTGAGATTTTGGTCCCCAAACAATAAATAACTAATGGACAACAGTAAAATGGCATTCACAATTGATTTCATTGTGGATTTTTTTCAATATACTTTTTTTTGCAGAGGAGGTCAAGTTGCTTGATTAACTTGATTAAATGATCTGTATCTCAAGGAAAGACATCATGGAAAATAAAAAAACAAACAAATCTGAAATGTAGGGACTGGGCAGGATCATTGCCACTACGGTCATTATCATCATCATCACTAGCAAGAGCAGCACAGTCATCATCATTATCAAAACCTGCATCATCATCATCGTCATAATGCAGGGCAATGCAGTGAGAGGCATAATGAGAGCGAGAGGACTTTACCACCAAAGATATCTAGAGTCGGAGCGGCTGCAGACTCTGTGGTGGTGGTGGTGGTGGTGGTAGTGGTGGTGGTGGAAGAAGGGGTGGGGGCAGCGGGGGCAGCGATGGGGGCGACGATGGTCGGCGCCTCACTAGAGGTGGGAGGGGTGACGACGGGGGGCCCCGTGTCGGCTGGCATCATGGCGAACAGGTCCAGCTCTTGAGCAATGGCCCCACTCCCCTCCGTCGTAGCAAAGGGGTCTTCAGGAAGATTGATTGATGGGTTAGGGGGGAGGGGGTTATGATTAGAGAAGAGGGGAAGGGGATGAGTGGATGAGGAAGAGGAAGGGGAGGATTGAGGGTTTGTTAAAGCAACAAACACTGTAAAAAGCATATTTGTGAGGCGAGACACCTCTGAAGCTCCAAACCAGGGTTAGATACAAAGAAAGTAAACCAAGCACACGGACACTCATTAACTTCAGAACGGCATCCAACAGCACCCAAATAATCCATGTGTCCCGGGTACATTGTTGGCATTGTGCAGCTAACGTTGAATAAAAATGACATAACTCTCACGTACTTTTAAGAGTAGAGATCTTGTACCGAATAAAAGTGATTTTACTTGATTCAACTACCCAGAGACTGAGAGTGATGCGTCTTTCTCGTTGAGAATATTACAGCACTTCCATTCATGCTATTAAAAGTAGCTAAATCCAGTGTTAGCCAGTTTGCACTCACCAAGGCAACAGTTCAAATCATGTTTACAGTAATAAAACATATTTGACATAATAGCCCTTTATACCCTGTCACTTGGCTAATTCCTTTTTTTTCTTTACCAAAAAGTTTGACAATGAATTAAAGCTGAATAACAGAAAACAGGACTGTAAGGCTTTACAGGCACAGCTAAATCAAGCTACGTGCTAAAGTCAGCATGTGGTCATCACAATTACTATGCTAACACACTGATGTTCATCGTCTCAGTTTAGGCTGTTAGCATGCTAACAATAGCTAACAATCACAAGAAGCAAAGGTTGATGGGAACGTCTTTAGTTTTGCATGTATTTGACCCTGAAACAGACTATAGGTCAAATTCAAATTTTGACCTAATGGCGGCGCAACATGAAAAGTCAGGGACTCACCAAAGTCAGTAGGTGACCATGCATGGTCTGGTGACCATGCATTTCTGTACGAATATGTTTTGCCACACAGATTTCATGAAGCACCAGAAATGTAGGGAACATGTGGATCACTTAAGAGCCTACTACGTGTATACTCTCATCACTGAGAAGGTTAGTTGACCAATGGGAAAAGTTTTCCTGGTCTGTCCTTTTTACAGCAATTAACACTGGAGGTCAAGTTTGGGGCGGAAGGCCAAAGAAAGAGACTAAATGGAGTTATTAAAAAAAGAGAAGAAAAAGAAAAAAGGCTCAACAATGATTAATATAATCATCATTATCAGGTAGTATCAGGGTTTGGGCATCAAAAACAAATGGCATCCATTCTTGGACTACAATACAGTTAATTGCTGCACTGTGCTTTTTACTGCAGTATTCAGTGGTTGAATATTAGGAGGAAGAAGAGTATTTGAGATGAGGGAGGAGAGGGTTCATGATTGGGGCATTAAAGCGGGATTCGGGGTGAGACAGTAGGCACCTGAGGGTTTGTTCTACTGTCTCCTATGGAAGCAGAAGCAGCTGTGATATAATAAAAGCAACAGCTTTCACATTCTCTCACACACACACACACACACACACACACACACACACACACACACAAGAGGCCGTTTTGTCACCCACCAGATCCACCAAATGCATCAGCAACGGGGCCCGCGGCCACGGCGGCAGGACCGTCTCCTGGGGAGGGTGCAAACGCATCTAGGGTATTGCAGACGAAAACAGCGGGAACGCAAAAAACATAACACCCGACAGACACATGGATGTAAAGAACAAAAGATGAGTAAACAGATGGAATGAACAGGAAAACAGAAATGAGAGGTCAGCATCAGGAAAAAGCAGAGAATACAAGAAATATGCAGCCCAGGTCGCTGCAGCGGATGATCTGATTGGAGCATCAGTCACGTGGTGCGTTTTGAAGGGCTGCATAATGCTGCATTCAGTGAGTGCACCACCTGTGCGGGTTTGTGAAATGAGGCCAGTTGTCACAAGTTACTTGTACTCTGTGACAAGAGGGGGGATGTCAAGTTCAGGGATGGACGAGGCAAAGTCTCTCTTTGATAAAGAAACTCAATTGTCTCTTTTCAGCGGACACTTCTCGAATGCGGGGATTGAGGTTAATATTATCAAAAATCTAAAATATAATCAATATGAAATACAGCTATTCATCTTCTTGACATATTTATGAAACTGTTAGTAGGCCATTAGGGGAGAATCATTAAGGGTGATGAATAAAAAAATGCAAAACGCTACAAATCCCCGAAATACCAGTCATAATAGCAGATTAATTACATTGCAGTGGGTTTATTGAGTCGCACGAGATTATAACAAAACACTCCAGTGAATGTTTGTAACTTGTTAATGTCAAAACTCATTAGCGGGTTGTTTTTGCAATTTTGCACCCTGAAAAAAACCCAGAGAAAAGCAAGTAATCCACAATACTGGCTCATATTTTTGGGATGTGCCACAAATGATGCACAGTTTTCTCTGTGCTCAATACTGTGCTTGACGGTATTTTAGCAGGTTAGTGTACATGGTTGAAAAACACATACCCGGTAATCTTTGAAAAGCCCAGAAGGTCATTCAAAAACACGTATTGCTGTTCTGAAGATATTTCCAGAATCCTTCAAGACTTTAGTAACTAGATAAAAAAATATTCCACCACCTCATGAAAAAAAATGCACCTTTTTTAGTATATATTCGTATGTTTCTTTAAAATATTTTATGTTTTCATACAAAATAAATTTGTGCGTTTTGAAAAAAGAGCAAGGAAATATGTCATGTACCGTATGACTACATGCAACTTGAGAAACACGTTAAAAATACTTTTTTTATCTTTCAGCAGACAAAATTCATCCAGATGGTAGGAAGAGTCTTTAAGGTTTCTGGAAATTCCGTCAAACAACAGTTTGTGTTTTTAAACAACACACCGATTTGTTCAAAGACTGTAATAATCTTCTTTTTTCAGATGTTTAGCTCTGTGGCTCACATATAATGGTATAATATATGAGGGGCACACTGAGGCTATAGTGCCATCTGCTTACTAAAATGTCATAATGTACATTTATATACTTATTTCTAGCGGGATCTTCAAGTTTTGTATGTTGCATCAAAGATATCACATTGCATATATCTCATAAATGTGTAATCTGATGGGACAAAAGCCTGTAGACTTTTTTGTGGTCTTATAATGTAGCAATATATCAGTGGTTACAATGCAAAGTTGAGGGAGTGACAATCTAACCCTAATCCTCTAAATACCAACTTCATACAAAAGTAAACTAATCAGTAAATAACTAAATAATAATGGTGCTTGTTGTAGACAAACAGGCAGGCTGCCATGCTGAGTATCTTGGTCTACATTACGTCTTGGACCAGACTGACCTCCGAAAAGGTCCATGTCAGCGGCTGAGACGGGAGCTGAGACTGGCAGCGAGGCGGGCGCCGGTGCAGCGGCAGTGGTAGCGGCAGTGGCAGCAGCTTTGGGCGCGGGAGGTGCAGGGGCAGCAGTCACTACATCAGCGGCATCAGACTCTCCCTCCGCTAGGAGAGCTTCAGAGGCTTCATCAGTGGCAGACGGAGCTGCTATGTGGATAAACCCCATAATCCAAACGCCACGACCCGGTCACAACCCCGCAAAAGAGAGAAATAGGAGGGAAAAAAAGGGAGATGAAGAGGAAGACAGCAATGTGAAAAAATTAAGAAAAAAAAAGACAGACTTAGCAGGTGCTAAAGGTGAAAATAGCTTGAAGCAAAGACAACGAGAACGTGAGGTAGAAAGTCAGATGGAACTTAAATGCCTGCAGGAGTTTCTCCTGTTCAGTCTGTAGCAGAGTGCAAACAGAGTACTCACCCTCAGCCAAGAGATCTGCACAACAGACAGACAGACAGACAGACAGACGAAAGAGAATTAATTATTTTAAACTATGGACATGACCTGATGAAATTTAGACATTTAATTTGCAAGCTGCTGACATTGTAGAGAACGAGTCAGGGGGGAAAAAGTCGCCATGGACCGATGGTAAAGCCCAATAGAGCTAAAAGCTCCTTAATTTACTTTAGAGTACAGTTGGACTGTGGCCATCTTCAGGCTATCAGTGGAGATATGGAGCTACACAGAGAGCATGCCACATTGTCCAATAAAAAGGCATCAACGAGGGTACCACTGCTCTACTTTACGGAGTCATTCCAAAAGACCACAGTTAGATTGTTTCAGCTCATTTACTACAAGTTGTACTTGATATTACTACCAACCATTTTTCAAAGGATTGATTTTATCTTCTTCCAGACTCTTCTAAAGTTTCCATTAATTTAAATGTGATATGAAAATAACGCTGCAGGGACCTCATTTTCTCACCTTTGGAAAATGGTCCTAATGTCAAGTAAAATGTTTTGTACTTAACGGGATGAAACATTTGATAGGATTTAAGTATGCCATGTCATCTATTGATTTGGGGCGGAAACACATTCAAGTTTTGGCCAATCAATATCTATTTTTGGCACCCAGCAATTGCTAAACTGTAGAAAGCAGAAGCTGCAATCGTTAGCATGTCCGGCTAACTAGCTTAGTACCTACAGTAGTAACCAAGCGTTTCTTCTGAAACCAAGCAGCATGTCATTGGCCCAATACAATATTATGTAGCGTAACAGGTTACATTAGACAAAATTAATCCTGTAGTATCATAGTAACGTTATTTCCCCACTGAGTCTTCTCTTGTAACGTTTGAAGTAAAAACATAGGTCCCATCACACAGGTCGGGGTCTCAACAATCAGGTTCTGACAGAGCTGAAAGTTCTCACCCCCCCATCCAGTCATGGAGGAAGTCGCTGCTGCGCCCTTTGCTGATGAGGAGGACATGGGGTCTAGATCCAACAAGAACCCATCATCAAGAGCACTAAACACAAAGAAAGAGAGTGAGAGAGGGCCGTTGACAGAGGCAGTCCAATTCTACTGCAATGTCATGCTCGGATATTGATGCGGGGCCCAGTCCAAACACTTTGTAATATCGCTGAGTGACTCTTACTTGCTGATCGGGATGGCGGTGGGGGCTGGCGCGGTGGGGGTGACAGAGGGCGGAGGAGGTTTGGCAGGTGGCCCGGGGCGAGCAGGGGGCCCACCGCCAGGAGCGGGAGGCGCACGCCTGGCCGGTGCAACAGCGGCAGCAGCCGCCGCCGGCGCTGGCGAGCTGTTGTTGGCTGTCGCATCCTGCCGCAGAGAAATACCCTCGTTCAGATGGTGCCCAATGCGGTTATGTAAGCTGATGTGATTCAACAGCTTTTCAACACATGAATTCACAATGAATCACTTCCTGTCTGTAGTAGGAAGTCAAATTATCCTTACTCTGGAAAGATCTCAATAGCTGTGCTTTGACATTGAAAAGTGATACACGTAAGTAAAGACTGCCATTATGATTATCGTGAAATGTAGCTTACCTTAGTGGGCGACCTGCAAAAACAATGACAGCACATGAGTTAAAGAGTTTAATGATGCACATGCTGAAACCTAATGTCTGTTACTGAGATTGGAGGCAAAGTGACAGCTTAACTATCACTTTGGTGTTTTTCAGGCAGCCAGCATTTCAAAGCAATTACATTCTGTACACATCTGCAATTAATGGACCCACGGCACACTGCTGAGCAATAGCATTTCGGCCTCTGCTCCTCTTTAAACAAAGCTTCGCTTTTCAACATTGCAGACAGAAAGTGGGAGCTGAATGTTTCTGAATGGCATGCGTCGGAAGCTTTGTCAAAAGTCAGGGCCGATTGTGCAGTAAGATGATTACAAAGATGAATATGTTAGTAGCGGCATCAACTAAAAGGCAAGGCTTATCGTTGTGGTTCATGACAATGACAACAGTGATGCAAATTATGAAAGGTCACACATGCGATGCAACATGATAAAAAGAAAAAAGTGTTTCCTATAGAAAAAGCTTCTTGAGCAAAATTATAGTTCGCAACAATACAAATGTCAGTCGCTTGCTCGGAAGTCATTTCTATAAACTCACTGAAAACTAAAACAAAAAAGTATTCATCAATACATACAATGGTATGAATACTATTTAAGTCCTTTTCTCGTTGACAGAGAATACTTACTTATCCTCTCTGAGTTGAGTAAAGATAGAGGAAATGACACGTTAGAGAAGTAACGTGGGAGTAGAAAGAAAATAATGCAAATAGAGCAGTCACCGCAGTAACACAAAGACGAAAGAGTCAACAAACCCATGTGCCCAAATCACTACAGACATGTCTTTCAACATGGCAAGAATCATTAAACTGTATAATTACGGGATTATTGAAGCTTCAGCTCTGTGTTACTGCTGGTAAACGATTACAAACAGGAAAGGGCTGGCAGATATATATAGATATATATATTGAGCTACTTACGGCTTCTTTCCCTCCAGCGTGTTAAGGTGGGTCTCCAGGGACTCTAGAAGGCTTTCTGGGGCCTGTCGGATAACAAAGAGAGGGTAAGACAACAGGGACCGTAAAAGTTGGGAATGGTCCGAGAGGGCTGACAACACCGATTACAACACACAAGAAAAGACAGTAAACAACACAGTCAAATAGCAACGCTGAAGTACTGGGTTATGGGTTGAGTGGCGAGGCCTCCTCTTGTACATGAACCATAATCTATGCTGCACCTTTACCATACGGGCATCTCGTGCGACATCTGCCTAAATTGAGGTCACAATGGTACGTCTCCTTAATCTTCATCCTCAAAGATAGTAGATGACACCCAACTCAGTTGGGTGTCTTTATCTTACTCGCGCTTATACTGTCGGTGGCATGGCCCTACAGGGTGCAAATAGATCCCGATAGATCATGCTCCCAGTGCACAGATAATCATCTTCCTTGTGCAGTTTTTTCAGAATAATCTAATCAACATCGACTTGACAGCACTGACTCATAGACACTGACTCTATTCTCCAAATCTCTCTGAACCTTGCTATTTTCGGAGTACATGCTGCCTCTTGGGGAAAGTATCTACATGCCAAATGTAGAGTAACGACAACTGCTTTCTAATCGCAAAACTTGATGCAGGATTGTTTACAGTACAAAAAAAAACTGATGCTTTCCAAATTGCCAGTTTGATTTGGGCCTTAAATTCAATAGTTGAAAATCCAGATATTTCTTGACCTGGACAATATTGCAAACATTTTCTCTGCCATGAATGGCAACATAAACAAACCTTCAGAAGACCAGACCAGGCCTGTTTGGTATCAATATTTTTTGAGTACCAACCAAATGTGTCCGTAGCATTGACCAAAATTCAAGTGGGGGATTAACCGGGGTACAAAACAGTAACCAAAGAAACAAATGACCATCTCAATGCTTACAGATTGAACAATGTTCCAGCCAGTCATGATGCAAAGCCACGTGCTCAATCAGGCTAAATGGCACACTATCACCTCCCAACATGCAGTAAAGAGGATAGTTCAACATCCTCAGGCTTATTGAGAGAGTTCAAAGCTAAAACAGCCCATAAAACAAGTCACTAATTCACTTTCCTTTATATCCTGCTCCATTTCCTGGATCTATCCATTCAAAGCTGTCTTTAAATGGATAGCTCCCTAAAACATTGAGAGACCAATGACGCAGAGAGACTGAACTTTTTGTCCTGGCACTGAACAGGATGGGTGGACCATTTATCATCCAGAGACTTTAAAGTGTCTGTCCTCTCCGGCAAGAACCAAGGAGGCTGTTCTGCAGACAAAGGATGGATATAACAGCTCTATTACTGGAACTCTGAGGCAAGTGCAGGTGTAGTTCTCATCTGTAGATGCCAATATATACTGTATGTTGCTGAATCATCTCCCTGTGGACACAACAGGCAATGGGCCTTCAGGCATATGTCTAAAATATGATTTGATGTGACAGACTTTCCCATCATTTGCAAAGTGTTTCCTATATCTGCTTACGCAAGTGTACATGACATAACACTTTTACAAGGCCAGTCGGACGGTAACGTTATTCTGTGTTGTTTGTGCTGATGTAACTCCTCCGGGTGGGGATACGAGTAGAAATTGGTGGCTGAGAATGAGATTAATTCACTGAAGTTTGACAGATCTGAGAGATTGATGGAGTTTGCTCTCCCGGATGCATTAATCGAACTTTATCTCCCGTACACATATCTTAGACGAGTTTCTAAGATATGAAGGTTGGGCTGCGAAGATTAATGATGTTATCCTGCTTCATTTACGGCAGAGTATTACTTGAAACACTGGTGCATAATGGGTAGTAAGAAAAATGGTGGCATCATTCAAATAGAGTCACCGACCTACTATTTATCAGGCTATTAGGGAGACATTTTGTAAAATGTTGCTGTTAACTCCAAACACCAGCTCAGCTTTATGCTAAAATCAACTAACATGTCAATAGCATGACATGCCTTTGTAGCGGAATAGTTTTGAATGGAAACATTTAGCCATTAACAGTGTCAGAAAACCGCGGCAGGACTGTGAGGAGAATAAAAAAGTAATCCAAAAAAAAAAACTTCAAGAGCATTTTCAACTAATATTGATAAAGCTAAAAAAACAAACAGAAAAAAGCACTAAAGAGGCGAGAAGATTTCTAGGAAGACGCTACATCAGAATGTAATGGAGCTGCAAGACGTTACAACAGATATTAACGTTTAAGAAGCCTTTTAAGAGAAACCTATTTTGCAGCCATTCTGTTCACTTACATGTAAATGTACAACTGAATGCAACAAGTTTAAAGGGCATCTCTGGGGGTTGTATTATCGGTTGTTAGTACGCTTTCAAGAACTTTGTTGAAGGAGGGACTGATGTAAAAGAACACATGATACTTTAAGGGAAAATAATCAAATTCAAGACTTCAAGTAACTCTATAAACATTACTTCAACATTTTGAAGAAGTATTGTACTTATTTCCTTTTTTTTGCTGAGATTTAGATAACGAAGATTTATACCACTCTCATATCTGTAGAGTTAACATAAAGCTACTGCTAGCAGTGGACTAGCTTAGTTTACAGTACCATTAAGACTTGAACTCACTAGATCAGTCAAGAAGTAGTCCAGCACATAACCCCCCAGAAAACCACAAATAGTTGTTTTGGGCCACAAATCCAGTCTGCCAACACAATACAGGCACCTTAGCTTTGATTCAAGCTAACATGGCAACTCAAGCAAGTCCACAAGGTTTTACCAAAATCCACTGACATGAATTGATGAATTTGATCGGTTCAGGAGCTCGCACATCCCATCTCTATTTCAAGTACTCTACGATACAAGTGTCATACATTACAGTATGTTCGATTCGGCATGCTGCTGTTCTGTTTTAAACTATTAGCTCTCTGCGGCCCACAAGCCTGGGTTTAATCAGACAGCATTGCAGCATGCTTTTCATGCAAGTCATCCATACTGCCCTGTCACCTTTCTATAGACCTTAGTTATAGCTACAGAGTTTCCACAGCCGAACACAGTTTAGACACGTGAGACTAATTCAGAAACCAACAAGAGAAATTAGGTTTCTCATTCAGGGAATCACTTATATTCAATGACCCACAATTCAGGAATCAAAAAAGGTAAAAGAAAATAACCTTTACAGTGACTCTATGGCTGTTATGTAAACTCTTTAGCACAACTTGAGGATAACAATCTGCTGTGCCGTGATACAGTTGTTGAACTAAAACTATGTTTGGCTCAGAGATTTAGCAGCGGAAAACAGCTGTCTCAGCAGCATCGCTCAGCATATCGCAGCTTATCCAATCGGCTCTTCCAGTCACATCGTCCCACTTCATCAGAGCGCCCGATGTCTGTCTGCTAGGTGTGCACTCGCTGTGCAGTGTGCTTCAATTCAGTGCACTCAAAGAGAGTTCAAAATGTTGGCCTTCCCCTCAGCTGTTTGCTCCCCAAAGCTAGCTCTGTGCTCACTACTCACACTCTCAGTCTGAATGATCAATCTGCACCTCTGGAAGTGAAAAGAGAAGGAGGGCACAGGGGCCGTCAATCACCGAACAACCACAGCTCATTGGTTGCACGGAGAATGGAAGTGCACATGGGGCACAGTTTGGATAAGTCTCCTTTATACAACATAGTGTGGCCGTCAGTGAATGTCATGGATATTATAATCAATAATGGTGAACATGGCAGGAGACATTAGACATTCACAAGACATGCAGTACAGTAGGAAAAACAACACTGTCATGCTCTGTTAGCATGTAGCCTTAAAAAAATGGAAAGGATCCAGGAATAACAATTCATTGAAAATAAATAAATGTGAGGAAAAGCCTTAGTCAATCTTACCTGAGTGAGTTCAGGTA
Source organism: Ophiodon elongatus (assembly GCA_016806645.1). Lineage (NCBI taxonomy): Eukaryota > Metazoa > Chordata > Actinopteri > Perciformes > Hexagrammidae > Ophiodon > Ophiodon elongatus. The sequence continues at coordinate 1,039,035 of JACSYO010001629.1, forward strand.
TGTCATTTTTGTCTATTCCCACTTGCTGTGAAAGAAGATAGGGACATTTCAGTGCAACAGTTTCCAAGCAGTACAAGATTTAGCTGCTATTCAGTAATATAGGCTACCTCAGCAATTTTGAAGAATTCTGAAACCCGGGTCATTCGTGTCAGGAATCTTTTGTAGATCTCCAGCCCGTCTTTACACTGGCTTCTCTTCATCTGGAAAAACTTTTCTGCATAACAGAGAAATGTCAAATGTGAGTCTTTATCTTCGTTAAACTAAATAATACATCGGAGGATATTCAATGTTTGTTCTTTCTGTCAACAAATCCCCTGAAACGTCCAAAACCCACACCGAAATGATCCTACTAACACGTATTATCTGTGTAGCCAAAGCCTGATACATGTTCCATAGATCTCCATTGTTTTCCACAAACTATCAAAACACATCAATGAGCCACGCTGTTGCACTGGGTGACATGTGCATGACTTCATTACTACGAACACACACACTGTAGGTCATTTTGAGTTGATCCCACATACAGTGTTCTGCTGCTGTAAATACTCACTCGAGCACCAGATCAGCGACCAACAAACAAATGGATTTACTCCTGTTTGAGTAATGTTTGCTAACAAATACAGAGCTCAGCTGTTAAAATAACTTTGATGTATTAAAGATTTATTTTTGTCAGTACTTCAATAAATGTCCTGAAGCTAAGTGCAACAGAAGGGTTAGGTAAGTTGGAGAGTATTGAGAGATGTACTACACATTGATGTTTATTTCACAGTATTTGTTGAAAATAAAATAAATCACTTTTGTTAATTGATTATTTAAATAACCGATATTTAAAAAAAATTGCAATACAAGTAAGAATACCTGTACCCTTAAATTGATACCAATACCAATAGACTACTTCATTTGATATATTTTTCCTCTATCACTCGGCGCATTAGATCGAAGAACGCATGTGGTGATTGGTGTGAGGTGCAAAACCATACTAATAGTCTTTTTTTCTGGGTCTGAGAAGGATAGAATGCAGGCACCATTTGACATGACCTCCTCACCTAGCAGGTTGATGATGCCATCATTGTAGCAGGCATATAACTTTATCAGATCTTTGAAGAGTAGGAGAAAGCAGGCATTTATCACCATATTGTTCAGTTCCGGTGCATGCACCTACGGACAAGAAAAAAAAGCCAGGAGGAGCAGCGTGATTAGGATTTTGAAGATGAACAGATGGAACACAAAATAGCTTTAAGGGTGACAACAAACTTACTGAATCTGTATTAAAATAAAGGGACAATACAATTTCAGCAAAAGCAGATACTGTTACAGGTTAATACTGATGTAAATGTATAAGTACAGGTAGTCTCTGTTGTATTTTTCTATCCCTTCTGTTGAAGGTATACCAAATAGATAATTGTATAATACACAGTGAGGGATAAGAAGGTGGAAATCCACCTCATTTATAGAAATGTTTGATGCAACGATAGAAGACATAATTAAATTCAACCCTGTGAGAATGGTCCTCAATGTGAAAGGAGGCTATTATTGGCAAGTCGTCATAGACGCTGCTACAGCACTAAGCTTTGTTAAATCCAGCTGGCAGCTTTTTCTCCACTGTGTTTATCCCTCGGCGAATTCAGTAACCTTGTAAAGTGACTTTGTTCCCTAATAGCGAGTCACTCACTTCGAAATCCAGCAGCGCGTCGATCTGGCTCTGCAGGGTGGGCATTCCTTTCAACAGCTTCTCCACTGACATGGTCCTCATCACTCCGTCGGCTCTGAGACCAAAAGGGAGACGGAAAGAAATAGAACATGTGAGAATTGAGCAGCAGCTCTCAGACAAAAAAAGACTCAGATTCATGTACTGTCTGTTAACACATAGAACACCTGTATGCCTGCCACACATACTGTATTATCCACCAATGTGTCTGATCGCTATTCTGTGATCTGCAGTTACATTTTTCAGTGTCGGCTTATGTAGCCAGAGGGACCTTGTGTCTGCCAGCGAAATAGAGCTGTCCACTCTGCGAGCATGACTAATAACCCACTCTGTATTCACCTCTGCACTCAGTACACACAGTATTTCCATGCACTTGGCCCAACGCTGGGCTTGAGTCCATCCCACGCGCTAATGGGACCCCAGTGGGATGTGTGTTATTCTGATAGATGCGGAGAGCAATAGGAAGGGTCATGTTCAGGTCCCGGGTAAACTAACAAAGTAAAATCATCAATATTAATGCTGAAATGGTGATGCTGGGGCGGTGTCAAGAGAAATGAGAATCGGTACCCTTTCTTCACCCGGCCAAAGTCGAAAGCCATCTGTCTGTAGGCGAAGGCCTTCTCGTTGAGATAGCGGCTGTAGCGCCTGATGAACGTGGACATGTCGTAGCCTGAGGAAGAAACACTCACACGTAAACACATGAACAGTCTCCATTGTCAATTCAGTGCAGGGGATGAGTAGGCTCTGAAAAGGCTTACAAAAAAATCCTCCCCCAAAAAAACACAAAGTCAATATTGTCGATTACAGAGTTTCAAAATGTCTTGAATGCAATTGTAAGGAGTCTTTAGCGGTGTGAGGTGCAAAGACTCTCTACCTGTGATAAATATATGGGAGATTAAATATAATAAGTGGATTCAATATCTTATCTCTTCAACATTTTGGGAAATCTGCTTACTTATTTTTTCTTTCTGAGAGTTACATGAGAAGCCATACTCTTGTCTGTACGCTACGCATGGAGCTAAAGCTAGGAGCCGATTATCTTTGCATTAAGATTGGAATTAGGGGGAAAACAGCCAGCTTGGCTCCGTCAAAAGAGGAAAAAATGCATCTACTAGGGTCTCTCAAACTTGGTTCTGGTACTTAACGTGTATCAAAACCAAGGTACATCAAATTACAGGATCAGACTAGCTGTTTCCCCCTGCTTCCAGTCTTCATGCTAAGCTAAGCTAAGCTAACTGCCTGGCTCTAACTTAATATTTAATAGACAGATATGAGAGTGGCATCAATCCTTATCTTACGTTGTAATCTGTATACTAAATATTAAGCCCGAGCCAGGAGTCTATTAGCTTAGCTTAAAGACTGGAAACACGGGCCGACAGCTAGCAAAGTATGGTTGAAAACAAAGATATCTTTAGAGATGCTGGTAGTAAATTATCATCTAACTTTTGGCAAGGCAGCAAATAAGTGTTTTCTTCCCAAAAATTTGAACTATTCTTCAACATTCATCATTCTTCGACTTTAGCCCATGCTTAGATTGAATGTAATCCTGATTATGTAGTCTTTAAAATGTCTAAAAATGTAAAATGTGGCTCCCTAAACCCTGCTGATACTCCAGTCACCTTAGACAACTAAATGTCTACAGTGTGAATCCAGTGTTTATCACCATGGAGATGGGTTTAATTGAGGGGGAGCAAGGGATTAGGGGAGCTCGAACTGAGGGATGGATAGAGGAGTGATTAGGCTGGTTGCAACATTCAAGCTCATTCTGCTGTCACACGAACTGTAGCTGCTCGAAAACACGTGTTAAACATATTAAATGGAAGTGGGAGAGGGAGAGTGGAACACAAAAATAAACATGGGGAATTCATTGACAAAGGAAAGGTCAGATTGAAGGGACGAATCAGGGTTGAAAATGACGCGAGGGCTGGGTAAGTCAAAGTCGGGGAGAAAAAGAAACACCACCCACCGTGGGAGCCAGTTTTGTCCAGGAAGTTGCTGAGGTTGAACAAGGTGTTTCTAGATGCCAGGAACTGCAGGAATCTCTGCAGGAGAGAACAAGCGCACAGGGTTTAGTTCTCTGCACAAAATGACAAACGGGGAAATGGCTCCAATTTAGGCAAAAAATATTGCTTAGTCAGCTTTCCCGAGGAAACAGATTCAAGACGTCACGGGGGATCACTAAAACACTGCGACGTATCTTTAACAGATAATACATGCCAACGAAACTAAATTCAGTGAAAACACATACCAGAAATTACAACACACAGTTAATTAAAACATTATATCCCAGCAGTCATAGCCTGATATATTTTCATGATCATATTCAAACAGATGGCTCCATTTTAAATATGAAACAGGAAGGTTTGTTTGACGTTCACAGCTATCTCAAAGGGGGCTGTAAACCTGTGAAAGTGGAATTAATATGAGAGATGGGATTCTATACTGGTCCTTTTCGTCAGTGATTAGGGAGAAATCCAGCTTTAAAGGAGCAATAATTCAGCTTTCATGAGTGGGAGGGTGTGAATATGAATTAGACACATGAAGGGGACCAGGGAATACAGCATAATAAAGACAAACAGGCTCACTCTGCAGCCCTGCAAGAACAAGCTTACCACAGTCAGTGACACACGTGGACATAAACGCATACCACACACACACACACACACACACACACACACACACTGCTGATGCTTATTCAGCAGCTGCATTTACACAAAACGGAGCATACAAACATGAGGGAGGTTAAGGAGGAAAAACTCTCCCTGGAAAGATGGTGCGCTGCACGTTACCTCCCCTCCTTCCACTGTCTTCTCACTTTCATTGTCTCTCTTCAGTCAGTACTCACACTATCATCATCAGGGACACTACAACAGCAAAGCTCTGGCTTAATAATAAGCAGGTCTCAGGAGACTGAAGACACATGCAGCACTGCATACATACATTGAACATGAATCACAGTTATGACACGGTCCCTTTGAGCAGGCAGGAGCACAAACATGGGGAAAAATATCAATTCATCATATTAATTAACATAGAAACTGGGCTTATTTGTGAAATGTGTGTGTGCAAATGTGAAGGGGCCACAGTGTCCCACAGCAGCGCATGGCACCACAATTGTTGCTGTATCGACTGCAGAGGTTAATTCTATTATCTTCATATCATTAAATCTCTCTCTGCTTTCCACCCAATGCATGCTGGGAAGGCAACCCCCTGTCTTCTCTGTCTCCATCAACTGCAGCACACTCTCTCTTGCTCTTTCCTATTGCAGAATACTTCCTCCTCCTTTATTCTCTCTCTCTCTCTCTCTCTCTCTCTCTCTCTCTCTCTCTCTCTCTCTCTCTCATCACTCTGAGGTATCCCTTGGTGCCCATTCAGAGCTTTCTTAAGCTGTCAGGACATAAATTGGGTCAGGGGGTCAGGACCAGCAAGCAGGAGGCCAGTCCCTTTGCTAAATCCATGACTGCTGTCGAGGTCAAAATTTACAACCATGCAGCAAACATAAACATTTTTAAAGGCATTGCATAGAAAGGACAGTGGGGTGAAGTAATGCCAGTTACTTATAGCATTGTGTTTTCCGTTTTAATTTCCCTTAAAGAAGGTTTAAAGCAGCATTAATTGATATTTGGTCACTTGAGGGCAGTGCGACAAGCTGTGAACACAACACTGACATATTATCACCTTATATAATATAGTTCTTAAGTGATAGCAAGCAGTTTACACATCCAGCAGACAGCAGTGCAACATGAGCATTCATTTGGAGGCGTGTCTCTCTCCACCTGGTGAATGTAGGTCCTATCCATTCATCCTTTGCTCTATTTTGGTCTCTTCCAACTCCTAAGGAAGTTGTCAAACGAATGAATTGGTGGATAAAAAACGATTTTAGCTCAACAGTCATGATGTTGTCTTGACATAACTGTTAAACAGTCGAAGTGTGATGCTAGTATGCAGTTATTTCCACCTTTTTACACTCAAACACTAAAAGAAAATCTGTGCTGCTGCTACTTTGTGTTTGTGTATTCAGGGTGTGTGTAGCAACAGTGCATTGTCACCTCACCTCGTTGCCATTCACCATGAGGTTGTGTGTGGTGATCAGGGCCTTGAAAACCACCACCCAGCTGGCGTTGCCGACCCTCTCCATCAGCGTGTCAGCCATCTGGGGGACGTTCACAGTGGTCTCCTGGGTGGCCTGGATCAGGTCTGAGAAGCATCGAGGGGAGGAGAGACAGAAGGTCAGACGGTGGATATTAGCAGGGGAGAGACTCGGCGCTGGTACAGCGTGCACTGAAAGTCTTTCATTCAAGTCATGATAGCAGATGGGCGAGAAATGACAAACAGGAGTCGATGCGGTGTAACTGGGTGTGGGCTCTGCTGCATTTCACAGCCGCACTCTCTCGCATCCTAATTTTTATTTTACTACAAATGAGCAGAGCGTCTGCAAATGGAATGAGTATTAATCTACCTGCTTTAAAAATGTCACTCCAGTAGCAAGGTGCGGCGTCTCATTTAATACCTGCACTTTTTTTAGATTTAGAAAGTGTGAGATCTGACAGCTCTTGCAGCTTGCAGTGTCTGCCTAAATTAGTTAATCTCTCTTATTTGGACATCAAACACATTTTTAGTAAGTAGCACACTTATTGCAAGCAGGCGGGGCTAGTTTTTATCAACAGTGTTGCCTCTGGAGGCTGCCGTTTTCCATCTTATTGAAATCTAATAAAATAAGTGCTTCACGTTGCACCACCATTGCCTGGCGTGTGTGAGTCACACTGGCTCCTGCTTTGTTCTTTCCTGCAGATAGTCATTAATACCAGCACAGGCAGAGTGGAATATTCCACAGCAGAAGAACAGTCGTGACCAAAAGGGAAGAAGTGATTGCAATGCGAATCAGACTTTTGGGTCAGAATCAGCCACACACACACACACACACACACAGACAGACAGACAGACAGACAGACAGACAGACAGACAGACAGGTCGACGTAGTGGTGCAGAGACAAGACCTGATGTAATACAGCAGCATCTGCAGATTATCGACTCCATAAATCCATGTTGTTCATTCTATGATGATGAACGAAAAATAAAGGTAATATTGCTAATGAAACAATCTGCTAAAGCCACCTGCTCCGTGTTGTCGTAATGCAAGTGTCCTGTCAAATAATCTTTGCAAAAGTTAAGCTGCTTAAGCACTCTGCTATGCTATGAAATTCACTTTACGGGGAAAATCCCCAGCCAGTGGCCAGACATATGAGCATTTTACTTAAATCTGCACTTATCAATATTCTTCACCATGTGCAACAGAACAGGGCACAACGCTACAGGCAATTTTCACTTGCCCCTGCGGTTCCCCTCAGCTCTTTGAAGCCTTTCAGCATCTGTAACCAAAGGCTTAGCATACCTTGATAATACCAGGTGGCAACCTCCGAGTGTGAGAAGTTAAGCCAACATGGAAGTCCCTTAAACTTGTATTATTTCGAATGGCCATCAGGGGGCGACTCCTCTGGCTGCAGAAAGAAGTCAACTTGTATAGAAGTCTATGAGAAAATGACTCTACTTCTCACTTGATTTATTACCTCAGTAAACATTGTAAACATGAGTTTATGGTCTCAATCGCTAGTTTCAAATCTTCTTCAACACAGCATGATCTTAATTTCATTAATTTACAGTCCCATTTAGAGTAAAATACATAATAAAGCAGGGTTATACTTTAGGGCGGGTCTACGTTGTGATTGACAGCTCGCTACCACGGCGTTGTCTGGTCTAGGAGTTTTCGTCTCACAACTTTAAACCTTTCACAGTAAGTTTTCAGTCCATGAAAGTTAACTGTGACATTTTGGTTGCCTAAAAATGTGTGTTTCAGTGTTCGGTTGCGTTTAGCTCCACCCACTCTTCTTGTTGCACAAAACCGAAATGCCGACTGCAGTCCACAAACCAATGGGTGACGTCACAGGGTCTACGTCCACTTTTTATATACAGTCTACGGCTATTACCTAATAAATAAGAGCAATCTGTAGTTGTGTGTAGTATCAGCATCTGTCAGATGGCAGCAAAGCCTTTGTGAAGACTCATTTATTCACTGGCAGAGACACAAGCTGTCCTCCGCGGGAAACCTCAGAGCATATCTTCAGAGACAGCATGAGGAATAAGAGAAGTAGGTGTGTAGTGACGGACAGAGAGGGACAGAAAATATGACCGGCGTCATCTTAAAAGCTCTGATTCAGCCGAGCAGGGCAGACGCAGAGCAACTTCTTTGAAGCCCTGTGATTCATTCATCGTGTCATATCCATCCTGCATATTTACTGTCAGCAGACTGGCAGCTGGCTGAGAGGTGTCGATTGGATTTTCCTCCCTCGCTCGATATAGACTAAATGGCAGTACACCTCAAACCTTGAACACCTCAAACGTGGCGCAATCTGTCACTTGTTAGAGTGACATGGAGTAATATCTGGTTAGTTTGATTAAGTGCGCTCAACTTACAAATTCATTGGACAAAAAAACATAAACATATGGTACGGACAAAGAGAGATTGACAGCTATATAGTACGTGCGTTATAAACCCATGTCGCTGCTACTCATGGTCAGAAACACCAGTGAAACACACTGAAAAACACCGGGGGCAGACTTTATCGTTTAGGCAACCTGGGCCTGGTGGCCCCCAACTATAAGGGCCCCTAACAGCTGTGCTGTACTATTCTAGCTCATTGTACCACTGTAATAACTTACAAAAGGCCCCCAAAGCCAATATAAGCTTCTACTACTACTATACTACTAACTTTGTTCTACTTCAGAGGACAACATTGTCATACTACATTCACCTGACAATGAAATGTTACTGGTTTCGTTGCCGATTCAGATTTGACTCACAAAATATAACAATTAAAATATGATGCATTATTATTCATTAAACTTTCCAGCATTAGAAACAGAAAGCTTTGTATATTTAAGTAGCCTCCATTGTGCGGATAATACCTCTATTTAACACTGCAGTATTTATAGTTCTACTATTAATAGCTTTACTCCAGGAATCAAGTTTTGAGTAGGCCTTCTTCTTCTTCTCACACTGCCTTTACCAACATTCCCAGTTCGAGAAGTCAAACGGAATTCGCCTGGGGCCCCAGAATCACTCAATCCGCCCCTGAAAAACACACCCAAGTGTGCCCCTTCTGTGTTTATATTCCATTCATTATTTCTAACCCTTGTTAGTTTTTTTTCTAATTTGTATGTGCCCACTGAGCATCCTTGAAAAAGGGGACATGGAAGGGGACTCTATTTAGTATGGGGACAGTGGTTTTCATTCCAAAATGGTGAAATGATTTATTTTGCATCATAATGCATGTTTCTGTTACCATTAATACATCAAGTCCAATAGCCCACGGTGGATGTGGTTGGACGGGGGCTGCATGAATAGTCATGCAAAAATGATGCATTCAAGGTCACTTTGCTTTGACAGTCATGCTACGAGTCTGCTCGGGCTTTTGCTCCCTCCATCATGCTTTCATCATGCGGTAATAATTGCTATGCACGTTCTCTTCAGTAGTAAGGCAGTACACACACACACACACACACACACACACAGACACACACACACACACACACACACACCCACACACACACACACACACACAGCGATAATCCCTACCGGGCTGATGAGTCAGCAGCCTGCATCATCCTACGCTTTTCATCTCTCCGTCTCTGCCTGTCTCTATCTCTGCCTATCGGTCCGCCTGTCTCACTCTCTGTCTGTCTCTCTCCGTCTTTCCCACAGTGAGGGTGAGGCGCTTTTGTTCAGACTGTGAGACAAACTGCACAGTCACTATCATTTGAGATCTACATAGGTAGTTGACCTCAAATCTACTGTAGATTCTGTCCTAATAGGAGTAAAATAAGAAAATGAATGTAAAAGAGATAACAGCTGTAATTCGGGAGAAAATTTAGTTTTTTTTCTAATTATTTGCTGTTGCACTGCGCTTGTCAATCAAACAGGGGTTTCATGCAAATACGCCGTCTGTTCAGCTACGGCGGCCATTGCTGCTCCCGGTTAACACTGCACAGGAGGATCCTTTTTGAGTGTTACGAACCGTATTGATGAAACATTTCATGAAGTCACTACTCTATGAATCACTAACGCACCGAACGGTGAACTGATATCAGTTTGTTAAACAAACGTGCTGGATGAGGTCTCGAAGAAAAAGAGTTCTCTGTTCTGATTGAGATGCTGAACAGCAACTCAGCAGGAACTCCTGACTCAACCGTCTCTCCCCACCTTCCTTCTCAATTATTCATTATGTGTGAGTGTGAGTATGAAAGAGAGACCGAGTCAGGCAGCTTGATATGTGGCCCTTCTCAAGCGCTAGCACACACAGATAGTCACGCTGACGAACAGTCACAGCACTTGCAGACTTGGATCGGTATTCTGTACGTTGCAACACATAGCGAATTATTTCATGAGTATGTTATTGCCTGTCAGTACTGTACTGTCGCAATAGTAAACTCATCTTGTAGAAACAAGTTAGGGGAGACAAATCTTAAACCTCCATATTTTCCAGGATTTGGTGAGTACAACTTAAAGCTGCCCTCATCTGTGTTTTCATATTAACAATTAATGAAATGACGTGAACCCACAGAGAATTACCCCCCCCCCCCCCCAACTCTGCAGTTCCCCTCAGACAGAGCGCTTTCAAGACTTTCAGCTCATTCTTTTTTTTTTTGTTGTATTTTTACTGTTTTGGTTCACTCTCCCCAACATCTACTGCAGCAGCAGGCAGCAAAAATCTGTAAAAACACACTGTACCCTCCCTGCATAGCACCAGAGGGCAGACAAAGCTAGTGACTACAGCTGAATAAAGTAGAGCTCTCAGCAGCTAGCATTTAGCACACACAGCTAGCATTAAGGTGGAGACCAAAGCAGAGCTAAAAGACTGGATGTTTGACCAGGCCAGACGCATGACTCCAAATGAATCCATTACAATAGGCAACTGCTTACAATGCAATAACCTCAACTTTAATACTGAAGTTAAGTTGAGAAAGAGACATTAATAAGATTGGTGTGAACAAATAAAACAGTAGAGAAGATTAACAGCTTCAACAGGCCTTTAGGCTGCGTTTTACAATGTAGGAGATTTATGGGTGTTAAAAATGCCGTAGTACCTGTAGCACCGTCTACAAGATATGTGATGTAACAAAATCTATTCTCTAAAAATGTTGGAGCAGCCGAACATCTCTTGTAGTGGTGGTCCCAGTGTGACATTTCTGTGTCCTCGCTGACAGCACACAGAACACGTCCCTCATAAAAAGCCTGGGATTTTTTTTTCCGCTGTTGCACAAGGTTATTCGTGACATGAGGATTACAAGAGCCTCGAATCGTTTTTACATTACATTCTTATACACTCACTCCAGCAAGAGGGTGTGCCACACACACACACACACACACACACACACTGCTCTGCTCTAATTTACAAGCACAGCACCTGAGCCGTCGTTGTGCAGCGCAGCGAGCAAAGAGAGGGGAACCAGAGGTTCGACGTGTTCCCCTCCTCTACAGTGTGTGTGCGTGCGGTTGTAAAGTGAGAGGGGGTAGAAGGGGGGGGAGATGCATGAGAAAAGGACACTTGCACTCCACACATCAGAATGCAACCGCCTATGAGTCAGCGCTCTGTGGGCCACAATGTATGCACAACATGCAGCCTCATCCGATATGCATGAAATGTCCAGTGCAATTGTCACAAACTGAAATGGCCCTGCACTACAAGCTGGGGACACTGGGGAGAATCGCCGCCTCAAAAGACAAGCAGCAATGAATAAATCCGTGAAAATATTTACTGTGTAGCCACAGCTATATATAAAAAATGATTAAAGACTCATACAGGAGTTGCATTCAAGTGACATATTTGTTCGTGACAATAAACGCAGCCAGTGGGGCATCCATCAGGGATACGGTGCCTTGTGTAATATATAAATATATATATATATATGGTGTTTTTCTTGCTGCTGAGCTGCGAGGTATAAAAACGCTGCTTGTGTGTATTGTACTGAAGGTGTACGTCACTCAATGCAATCCTATAGCTCTTTTGTGTGTTTTTAATTGCTTTCAGATTCGGTCCAGTGGAAAGGTACAGCATGTATGAGACTGCAGATACGCAGACAGTACTTCTTAGTGAGACAGACTCATCCTTGGTTTTTTGCTTCTTCTTTTTTTATCGGATTTACTGATAATAATAAAAATATGAAATAATGCTGGACTTTCCCTTGCTTATGGAATGTGTGAAAGTATACCATAGCTGTATACTGTATACTGTATACTGAACGATGCCAGACCTGTGAAGGCGTCGCTTCAGCAGGTGATCCCGAGGGCTCGCACAGTCGAGATCTTCTACTCTCACATTTTGGATTCTTGTGCTCTATCGACCTCCACGGTGTCAGATAGCCGTCACTGAATACCACATTCGGGCTGCCCCGCAGCGTCTGCCACACCCAATAACACCCACCGGACAGAACTCCGATTTCAGATAGCAGCCCTCAAACATATCAATCCTGTAAGTTATATCAAAGCTCCTGTGTGTGTGTGTGTGTGTGTGTATGTGTGACTGAAAGTAAACTGCTAAGCGTGCGCGCATCGCAAGACACGCATAAGCATATACGCAAGACTGCGTGACACACATGCAACATCCTCCTCATATTTTTCAAAGATTTAATTTTTTTTTTTAAATGTATTAAAAAGCACCAAGGGGGCATGTCAAGGTGGTTGCCTAGGTAACAGGCTCTCATATTTGCAGTGGCATCAAGAATGCAGTAAAAGTCCTTAGAAATCATATTCACAGGTGCAAACTCCCATTGCAGCAAACTGATAGGGGTCATCCAGCCAAAGCCAGATGTATGTGAGTCATAACAGCCTTAAACACAGCTGGAAGATTCAACACTGAACCCGGCAACAAATTTATGTTAATATTCAGCAATACCTTTCACATACCTGAGCATTTATGGTTCTTCCTATACTATTTTCTATATGTATTCTCATGTTTCATATAGATTGAGATAGGCGACTCGTAAACATGGGGATGGGTGTTTTCCGTAAGCGCTTTACCTACGTGTAAGAGTGCAATGCCATGCTGCATGAGTGATGCCTTGTTGAGCTACATGGACCATGAAAGCACAGTGCTTATTTATAGCTCCTCTCAGCCTCAAGCAACATACAGGGGGAAGGAAGGAGAATTATTTTTTTTACCCAGAATGCACTCTGTCCCACCGTAGCGTACCACCAATGTAGTGTGGCAGCCAAACAAAGAGGAAGCCATTGGAATCTAGACACTGTGGAGGATGGGAGTGACATCTAAGGGGAAGAGGAGGGAAGAGGGGGGTGGGGGATAAGCTGGCATCCCACACAATCTGCTGCTACTGCTGGTGGACCCAGATAGCAGCGTTGTCCTAATATAGACGCTTTAGCTTTTCAGTGACATTTCCCTCAGCTACTGGTGTCTGCTGTATACAGCTCCTACATACATGTGCAGCTCATGCAAAGAAAATCCCACTCGGTGGGTTCGTTTTTAGATTTGAACAGTGCGTTGTGTCCAATTTGAACCTTTTCTATTAATTTTACTGGACTAACTCAAGCAATCGATAAATATAACGGATATTAAAAGCTACGTGCGCGAGTACAACTGAAGGCAAACCGCCAAGCACATAAACCATTATTATGTACCAATAACGGAGACGTGGACAAGGTGGATTTTATTGGAATTTTAAGAACTTCATCACACTTGCAGATTCACACCAGCCAAGTTTTAGTTATTTATCGACAGAGATATTTTTTTAATGCAGGCTATACATTTTTAGTTTTGTTGATGTTTTTTTTCCTACCCTTCATTCCCATCAGGTATTAAACATCCAGAAGCAGAATCATTGACCTGACTGAAGTTATAAGTGCTGTTGGTGCTACATACTGCATCTTGATATGAATAGAAAAACGCAGTGGCATGGTGAGCAAAACGATTAACTGTGAAAACATGATTCTCTCACATTAAAGAACCCTGGTGTAGCTAGCTTAAGTGAGGGAGACAGGAAAGTACTACCTGGCTTGGCTGTTGCTAGCCTAACTAATACTAGTCAGCTAACGGCTGCGTGTTTGCTGGGTTGTAGTTGGACCCTTCGGATGTGGACTGTTGGTACAAGTCTGCCATTGGCCGCGTATTTCAGCGGCATTCCCCTCCTCTTCCTCTGTCGGACTGTTAAGCTAGCAAGTTGTGTTAGCATACGATAAGATAAGACAAAGGAGATTTCAATTAAAGCTTCAGAAAAAGACAAATAAACAAACGTTTGAAAACACCCAAATATACAATAAAAATAGTCACTTGCTATGAATACTCCAATTATCCTTCTCATTGTCTACAGCTCTAATGCATGCTAACCGTCACTCTAAGAAAAAGAAAAAACATAACCAAATTGCAGCCATTCTTCTTCCTGAGCATCACCTGTCCAACATCGTTTCCTGTGTAAATTACATTTATTTTGTCCTCTTTAGCTCCCTTCATCCCTTGTAAGCTGTTATCCTCCAATTAGGCTTTGTATCACCCCTGTATGGAACAGAAAAACTCCTTGTGACTTGTGTATTTCTGTTGGGTACAGGTTGTGCTCCGAGGAGACGGAAATTCTGGATTGCTAGGCTTCTTTTTCTGACTGGGGACAAATCTGTATCTGTTTGGATGCGAAAAATAAGCCGAAAAGAAGCACAGGAAGCTGCAGAACTAATAAAATAAACCATGCCCTATATGCATGATAATTTTTGTGGTATATGAAAGAGATATGTTCCCCATCCATTTAACTTAACCCATTATGGATCCATAGTTCAGGTTTATCAGAAAGCCCCTGCACTCTTCCTGAAATGTCTTAGATACAGGACAATTAAGCTAAACGAAAAGCCACTGAGCGCTCACTTAATTCAGTCAGTGGAGGAAAACTTTTTTGTGACAAAAGTCGGGGCCTGAGGCAGAACTGCAGTGGGGTAATAAAACAGCAGGAAACCCGAGCCTCCTGCATTATTGATGAGCAGCCTGGGTGTAGACATGGCCCTTTAACGTTGGAGCTGCGGCTCTGCTGCTTACCTGCATACCAGGACACAGAACTGTTTACCTACATTCTATTCTAGGGTACGGAAAGCAGCATCAGCGTGTTCATTCTGCCCATTTAGAGTGCAATAAACCCATCCGCAGACACAAGTGTGCTGTAATATGAATGGCATTGCGAGCCATCAGAAAAACTGAGGGGCATGGGAAGAGGTGGGAGGTATTCACAAAGGAGAAGCCAATCCATTTGAATCGGCTGCTCAGATTCAGAGTAGATAATGGTCTGATAGCAGCTGTATGGGGGTGGTCCTTGTCCCAGCTCATTAATCTGGACACACACTGTCGGTAGGACAGTCCAACTCCCACACAGTGTTTTACATCAGAGAGGCATTCTGGGGCTTTCACCGATACCTGCTGTGAGATCAGCACTGCGGCGCATGCTGAGCCCTCTTATCGACCTCCTTTCGCTTTCCTCTGTTCACTGCGACTCGCCATTAGGCGAGCGCCGCACAGAATCATCGCAAAGTAGTGAGGCAGGAAGGAGCGACCGAGAGGGAGAGTGGGCGAGGCAGAGAAAAGGAAACATGAGAGGACCAATTGAAGGAACAGAAAGAGAAGACATTTCGTCTCTCCCTTTATTGATGATTCACACTATACACACACAAACTAAACCAGAGAAGAAAAAGGAAAGCTGAAAGAGAGAATCGATGAACATAAATATATGCAATTCGCACAGGAAGTGAAGAATGCCCTGCGGCCAAGCATCATAAGCAGCAGCATGGATGTAATCCAGCCTCACTCAAAGCAGCAGATGTAGAGGTCATATTTAATATACTAAAGAAACTAGTAGAAAAATAAATAGTTTGGATCTTCAAGTTAAGGGCCATTGCGAGTCCAGTCCTGAATGAAGAGCTGCACTATGTTCCATATCGGTATATGATAAAGAACTTGCTGAGGAATCATCTATAATTTACCATCATATACTATACTGTATATGTATATATTCTATTCACAAGATATCGCTTGTCAATGTGTTTTTACTAAAGACCAAATGGTATTAAATAGAGACCTTTGTCAGTCAAGGCCTATTTTCCTGATCTATGTCAATAAACCCCAAATACAAGGTTGATCCCTTTCTCTGTTTCAACTCATGGCGCTCTGACAGCAGCGAGCTGTCATGGAGGTGTCGAAGACGTCCCGCCGCCGCCCGTTTGAACACTGGAAACCTGTCCTCACATACGGGATTGTAACTGTGAAGCAGCATGAAGGAATAACAGCAGTTACAATGAATATATCCACACTGACAGTGTTGGGTCAGCGACTGGAGGTGCATGAACATCTTACTTTTTACTTTTTTTCCTAGGCATGCAAAAACAAACGTGAAAACTGTACTTTAACTTCACTGTTTTATTCATGCCAGGAGTGAAGAGCTGTCTAAAGCTTCCTGTCACAGTATTTCCAGATTGATGGTCCATGGACACGACGGCCTCAGCTGCTGTTGCCAGGAGACACTAAATCATTTTTACACATCCTGATACCTGAAGCAACTATCTCGAAGCTGATCAATGACAAAAGGATCTGCTAAGAACTCAGAAGAATATTTCTAGACCGCTATAACAAGTGTTTCTTGGTAAATTGATATTTCCAGTGGCAACAGCTACTGCAACTTTAAGCCAAGCGCTTACACAGCTGAGAGCGTTCAGTTATGTCATTGTTTCTCGGAGACATGGATGAGAAGGTTGACACCAACAGATTAAATGACTCAGTTACAACGTGTTAAACAGGGAGCCTTCAAGGTGCTGGTCTTCTTTGCACGGACGGAGCCAGACTGCTAAATTAGCAATCCTGCCATGGCAAAGCCATGAACCGCTCTTATCTGCCTCTGATTGGCTGGTGCTCGTCACCTTCGTTGGTTGGATTGGTTAGGTTTAGACACGAGGAGAGAGATTGGTTAGGTGAGCCAATCAGAGGCCAAGTTGAAATAAAACGTATCGTAGTCAGGCTAACTGTTTCCCTGTTTCCAGTCTTTATGCTAAGCTAAGCTAAGCTAACCGACTGCAGCTTCATATTTACCGTGCCTGAGTGTTGTATCAATCTTCATGCCCAAAATGTCAAACTATTCTTTTAAAGACTATAGAACAAAATGTTAAGCTATAGAATATTTCATGCTCTACTAATTTCAATGCACTTGAAGTGCAAACTGTAGGCTGTTCCAGTACGTAAGCAGGGCTGGTCGATAATTCAATACGATCATTTATCATCTTCCGATGGAATCACTTTGTGATGAAATCATACATAGAGATATTGAGATACACAATTGTGTTCTCTAAATTGATAACAACAAGCACACAGTCACACAAATCTCTCCGAATTTTTTTATTATTTTGCACGGAAGTTCTTAATTGAATGAGAAAATACTCAGTAGTTTTCATTTGTCAAGTATTTAATTCACGCAAGAGTGCACAACACCATGTTTCATACAGACTATGTATTTATTGAGTTGCCAGAAAGCATGCTATATCATTATATATATAGATATATATAAATCTATATATATAGATATAGATATATCTATATCTATATATATATATCAGTATCGAGATACGATATGACCGACAGTACCAGTCAAACGTTTGGACACACCTTCTTTTGACTGGTGCTGTATATCGTGACAGAAGATTTGGTCCATATCGCCCAGCCTTATATGTAAGATAATAAAAGTATCAGATGGAGACTTGAACACTTAACATGTGCGCTTAACACACATGAAACTTGACTCCTCCCCTCCCCCCATTTCAGGGAGACAGTCTGCCTCTCAAATATGGCAACACATTGACGGTGACTCATGTGGTAACAGCACCTCAGCAGCCAAAGGGGACTCTGCACGCTGTTTGTTTCTCACCACGTATCCTGCAGCCCCCCCCCCCCCCTCCCCCCTAATGCCAAACCCACACTATCTCTCACACACACACACACACACACACACACACCCAGCAGGTCATGTACCCTGCGTTTGCTCTGAGCAGAGTATAATCGCATCTCCGTGTTAAAAAACACGTTAATTGGAGTGACTAGATTTAGAGCGGCAGCAGAGCTGGTGATAATTATTACAGCGAACACACAGACAGATTCTGAGCCATGAACAGGGTTCCTGTATGATGAACATCATCTGTGTGGCAAAATTATGGCACGAATTTTGGGAAAAAAAGATAACCCCTCAAGCTATAAAGTCTCCGAACAGCAGGAGGAGTAAGAAAGAGGTTGGGGCAACACGAGCAGCAGTTGCTAGAGACAGGGCCATTAGGATCAGGAGAAGTGGTGGGGCCCGTCTCCAGAAACAGAGCCATCTTCATTTGGCAGACATTCAAACCCTGTTAAACTGGTTCTATATCACCGCGTCCCTCTGGGCCGCAGATTCCCCACGTGTCCTCTGATCCAGGATTCGGGGCCTTTGGATTCACGCTTAGAAGCAGCTCAGAGGAATGCTGCCTTCAAGTGCTCACTGTAAGCCATTATTTCTGAGTCGGAGCACGTCACACATTCTGTCACCTCGTGACATAACTGATAACAAAATGGGCCTGTTGACCAAAATGTGGACCCAGTCATAAAAGCACGGCGCCACAAGTGATGAAAAACTAAAGGTTCCGTTCATTCACGCGAAAAGCGTTTCACGTTACGGCACAAAAAACAGGAAGTGGGCACCGTTGTTGATACATGCGTTACGCTTCCAGATTTTGAGTCCCTGACAAAGAAACTGCCAATCTTCTTAGCAATGGTCTTCTTTGTTCGCAGTAATTATCCTAATGCCGGCCCATTCAGACAGCTGACTCACAGCTGCACCTCCTCCTCTGCCTGCTGCGCCCTGCTCCTATCCAAAACTAAACCAAAAAAATGACACTCACTTGCATCCTCATTCAAAGTCCTTTTTTTTCATTTTTCTTGGATGCCGCCAACGACATGTGGCAAACCTTTGTAACGATGTGTACGTGAAGCTGCGTGCACGCGCACACACACACACACACACACACACACACACACAGTAAGCTATCAAGACCCTTCTGTAAGACACACTCAGGCCTTGTGTGGCGTCAGGCAATCTGTGCTGCTGCCTGAGCTCTAATCTTTTAAGAGTTTAGAGGACTTCCAATCTGTATCGCAGTCATCTGTCAGGCTTCCTAAAATAAACTGCAAATGTGTGTTCTGGAGACACATAAGTACTATTGTGCTGCTACTGGGATCGCTTCTTTCTTCTAGCCTCTACTTGTCCATGGAGTGGGCAGTTTGTCGCCGGAGGACACAAACCATTTGGTTTCCTGGCTATCCTGAACCTTCAAAGGGAAAAAAATGCGGACGTTCAATCAGTGTTGATGGGGAATGTTCTCGATTGAAGCAATAATCTCCTCAGTGCGTACTACTGTGACATAAAAAAAATGTAAATGCTGCAAAATCGGTTGTATGTCATTTGACGTAACAGCGACGTCGTTGGAGGCAAGGAAGAACGACAGTTGCTATGCATGGTTTGAGTTTTCCTCCTCACTGGGACAGAGGCGCTGGAGACTTCCTTCTGGATCTCGAAGATAAACCGGAAAATACAACCAAGGGTTAGGCAGGGCCGAGAGAGCAGATGGCCATCGAGCGACGTTGAGTGAACTGAAGTTGGGAGAAACCAAGCTGTAATGCGTTTTATTATCTGCACGAGTTTAGGTGCAACTCGGCTACACTATGGGTGCGTCCCAAGTCTCTTAACTGCATTCCCGTTTCCCTCACTTGCGTCTTTTCCTTGCGTCTTAGTCCCGCCCACCAGGGATGCATGGAGAGATGCAAGGAAACCATGCGGGGAGAGAGAGGAAACGAGGAAATATGTTTTAAGAGAAATGAGACGTCCTTTCCTCGAAAGCGACGTCTGTTTCTGATGACGGATCAGCTGATCACATCTGGATCAGCTGTCAGTCGGCTTTAACAGCTGGTGAGACTTTTGGCGGAGTTCGTGTCTGAACACATGATCAGTGTAACGGACAGGTTTTAGCTCACATTCCAATAACAATCCACTTAAAATACTAATAAAAACGATTGTATAATGTTTTCAGTCAATTTAATGGTGTTAAACTACTACTTATACTAATAAAGACACCATTATTATCACTAACAGAGTGGAGATGTTTTCTCTCTGTGGTTACCTGTTTAACAAACGGCATTGAGTATTTATGCCGTTGTGTTGTATTTATACTGTGTTCTGTGTCCTGCTTATACGCGCAGGGCCGATTTCTACCAGCTGAATGGGTTTGTTTTATTTATGAATTATGTGTGTCTGTATGTTTTGCAATTATGCCGCCTATGGTTGCTCTTGAACACTGGAATTAATTTATTAAGCTCAATGTTTCAGGTTAAACTTAAATGATATAACTCAGAAAACCCAACACTTTTGAACATTTGAAAACAAATCAAATATATAGAGAGTTTAATCTGTGATCCGTCTTCACTCTGGTATGAAACTCCAGCGATCAGTCCGACCAATCAAATAACTGATGAACAGTAAGGGGGCGTGTCGAGCGTTAAAACACTTCCTGGAAGCCTGCTCTCGTGCCTCCTCACTCCTCGCTCCTCAGAGCAGAAATAAGAGCTTTGGGACGGCCGTCAATATGGCGCCGCAGAACAACTTCCGGTTCAAGCGAGGATCGAGGACCAAGCCTTGCCGACAGAGCATACATGTACCAGCAATGCATCCTGGTACATGTAGGCTCTGTCGGCAAGGCTCCGCGAGCAGGAGAACTCGGCTCTCTCAGCCATCGTAGCTCGCAGTGGAGGAATGTATGGACTATGGACTACATCCACCATCAACACTGAATAGACATCCAGATACAAAGGGGGCGAATCCTTCCCTTTAACGAAACCGTCTCCAACGGCTTTACAGTTACAGGTTTGTTTTAGGTCATAAAAACTGTTTCTTCATCACAGAAGTTTCTATTTATGGTGCATTGGGATGCTGAAAGACCTGAATCAGTCGAAAAGCTCTCCGGTTTCTGATTTTCTTCGTTTTTTCCTCTGTCTCGGTCCGGGGCTTTGGGGTCACAGCATGAGGTGCTTACTGCCCTGCTGCTCTCTAGATGTCATTTGAACTAGATCTACTGAGCATCAGACCAATACACATGTGGCTGTCAGTGGAACAATCCATAAGAGATTATTTTTAGATTGCGGACGCGATCTGTCGAGACCTGCCTGGGTTTAGGACTAAGATAATAGTACAAATGAATCCTCTAATTGCTGTGGTGATTGGAAACGTTGTAGGTAGGTTAATGGATGTCACATGCACGATCATTTAATGGTCCTCTCCACCAATCGGTGGAGCTCACTTGGGGGGTGACAAAGAAGCAAGATAAGAACTATCTTTCAGCTTTCTTAATTGATCTGCTACTGTCTCATTTCAGTCTCAATGTAAGTAGCAGCTCTCTTCAGATTGCAACCAGAAACCCAAGAATGTGGAATAAAACAAGGACTTAATAAGTAATAAGTAAGAGTAGTAAGACAAGTAATATCTTAATATAATTAGAATATGTAAAATACATTAATAGGAGTCAGAATGTCCATGAGACCTGTGTGGTTGATATAGTCGTGGTGGACCACATTAGCATGACGGTAGATCTTCGAAGTGGAATAAGAGGTTAATTATGAAGATGACTCATCGCTTCAGGAAAATATGGTGATTTCTTTTTTCTTGCAGTTTTATCGATATGGATAGTGTATGGGGCGACGGTGGCTTAGTGGTGAGCAGGGTCATGCTTCAATAAGAGGATCAGCGGTTCAATCCCCGGCTCCGCTAGCCCATGTCGATGTGTCCTTGGGCAAGACACTTAACCCCAAATGTCTCCCGTAGCTGTGCCTACGGTGTGTGAATGGTAGCTACTCCTGATGGGCAGGTGTCACCTTAACCCCTCCCATCAGTGTATGAATGGGTGAATGATGTCATGTAGTGTTAAAGCGCTTTGAGTGGTCGGAAGACTAGAAAAGTGCTGTACAGGTCCATTTACCATTTATCAGGAAGAGCCTGATGGCTGCATTGGATAATGTAGTTGAGGGTCTTTTTTGTTCTCCTCCATGTGAAATAGGACTGTGAACAAAAGGTGTGGTGACGACAGTGATGTTGTCGACAGCATGGACGTTCTGCAGCAACAGGAATATTTCTGCTAGTGGTCACACACACACACACACACACCTGGACTTCAGTTCGCCCAAAGTAGCACATCGGTTGAATGGCAGATGTGGATATGCAGTCAGACAGTATCCCTGCGGCAGTTCCTCTAATGCAACGTTAATTCACCTTTTCGGCAAGCCCTTTTCTGATGAAGCGGCTCATCGGAGTCACCAAGCAAACCTCCACTCTGCTTCAACCGAAGGACTTTCCGTTTAAATGAACCCAACAGGCATTTCTTTGGCTCCACTAAACTGAGCTGTTTCGCCATCTGACTATGAAGCAAGAAATCTGTGTGTGTGTGTGTGTGTGTGTGTGTCATGATATGTTACAAATAGAGTACACAAACGTGCATGCGGTACTAAAACAGGCCTTATGACTTATTTCCATTGCACTTGCTAAAACTTAAACTTAAACGTGACCAATTCTAAATTCTTGAAATGTGCTGCATACAAGGAACAGTAATTTAGATCAAAAGACGGTAATCGGGTAAAATGTATAGTTTTACTTCTTCACATCTAGCTTTAAAGCAAGGCTAATTTCTTCTGAGCAGCGGCCCCGTGGCCCCAAGTGGCCATTAAAGGGTAACAGGACCCTGAATTTACCTTAATTTCCCAAGATTATCTCAAGGCAGTTGCTTTAAATACAAAGTCATGTTTATTTGTGACATGCAAATCGAACAGTAACTAAACAAACAAAAAAAAGTCAACAAAGTGACTTATTTATATATAAATTACATACTTGACTAGTGCTGTCTAAGAGCTAATGTTCATACCAGACCTCAAGTAAAGCTGTAGAATCAAAAACCCCTGTATGTAAGGAAATATGCAAAAAAACATTGTTATTGGTGACAGAGGGCGATTCGTGGTGGCCAGTGCTCCCTCTGCACTCAACACAACAAAGTGCTGACACAAACTTTGGCGAGTGGATTGCCAACCTGAACTTGCTGCCATCTCTTCGGACTTCCTACTGAGGAAATGATGACGGCGTGACACCGGAACGGCTGACGTCCGCTGTGACGAGGTCGCCTGTACGGTAACCGGTTATTAACACGATCGCACAAAATCTGTCAAATATAGTTATTACCTAACTGGGAAGGCCAGTGTGTGTTCACTGTATATCTGTAAGGTTCAAGTTCAACGTTTCTCAGTCTTCATTTCTTCTTCAAATGGTCTCCACCGTCCATTCCTTTTTGTGTCCTTCACCACTACATCCGCCCTACTGTTTCTCAAACGCCATTATGTCGTCACAGTATCACAAGGCTTGTCTCCACATTTGTCAATGTAGATATTTCTATGCAGTAACACTTTTAAGTTAACGTTGTCAGAAGCGCCAGAAGCTAAACGCTGCTAGCTTAAAGTTACGGCACACTAAGCTAACGCTCCCATTTCAGGGCTACTCATTAGCCTCCTTTAGCCTGCTTTTCACAAATTTACATAGCGTTACATAACGTAGATAAAACATATAAATCAATGTCAAATAGAGGGATACGGGTGGCGGGGTCTTGTAATGTAAAGCCTTGGGCATTACTAAAATGTTCAGTGACATATAAGCGAACACAAAATGAGCCATTAGAAAAAGCTACCTGCCAGATCCGGAAGTAGGCTTCCATTTGGTGAGATGCTGCGCTCACATGCATCTCGAGTAAAGCCTTCCAGCACCCAAACACGGCTCAACTTCCGAAACACCACATTCCTTACGTCCACTCACTGTCACAGGGTGTCACTTGTGGGTTCGTGCATCATTCCTTAACATTGGAATCAACTTCATGTCAGGGTGCTCACTGGGGACAATGACTGTAACGTGAAATTGCATGGATCGGTAAATAAATTGCTACATATGCAGCATATCTGTGATTTCTGTTCACAATGAGCCCTTTTCCAAACGCTTTACAGGCCTTCAGCACATTCCTCGCCAGCGTTTGGAATTCAATTGGCACCCCCTGACCTCCATCGTTTCCCTTCCCCTTGTTCCGTACTATTAAGCGATAAGCCGACAAATCAACATCATCAAATTGCAGCAAGACAAAAAAAAAAAGAAAAAGTGAGTGATATGTGCTGCAGTGCCACACACACACCTCTTTGTGCCATCACAGGGGACAGGAGCCAAGGAAAAAAAGGCCCATGTGTAGTGACAAAAACTACTTTACTTATGCATTGAAGGGTCGTCGTCGTCGCCCCCCACCCCCGGTTCCCAGTCAGTGGGGCTTAAGTGCCTGGTTTTTAGGACTCTGTGGTTTCCTTCTGGTTCTACGCTGGCGCTCATCTGCCGGCACAACGGGGGAAGAACCCCCTGCTGTGACAAGGTAATAGGTTTGGTTTGTTGTTCAATTAAAGTCTGCATTAAAGTAATGGATGCCTCAAGCATAATGTGCATGTGTGTATGATTGCATATGCATCTACATTACATGTGAGCACATACCGTGGCTGATGCCTCACCCCCAGCACATTAACACAGCTGGAGGAATGGATGGGAGGAGGCAACCATCATGGCTCCTCCTGGCCTAGTTGCACATGAGCCATTAGAAAAAGCTATGGGAGGGTTGAAAGGACACATAATAAGATAGATCTATAGATAGGATCTATAGATAGGATCTATAGATCTGTATAGATCGATCGACAGATGACTCACATTCCAGGTGCTTTTTCTTTGGAGCCGTCTGTTCATGTGTGGTGGCTTTACACACGGCCCGGGCGACCTCGGATCCCGTCAGGCCGTACTGCGCCGCGGCGATGCGGTCCGTGAGCGTCTGACCCGACATCTTCTCTTCTGGAGTCAAGCCTCGACTACCGAGCGTCCACTGATGGTCCTACCCCCCACCCCACCCACCCCCTTTCCCCCCTCCACACACACACACACACACACACACACCGAACCGAGCGAGCGACCGGCCTCAGCGATCCCAGCTGCCCTCGGAGGCGCCGCAGGAGCACAGCACGAGGAGAGGACGAGCAGGACCCTGTCTACAGACCTGCGAATGAGTGGAGTTGCATAACAACAGCATCGGCTGATTCCCAGTCAGTTTGCGTTGGCTTCTGCTCGCGTTTCTGGAACAATCATTAATTGACTTTCTTCCCCGAAGACCAGTATCCTTTTAAAAAATAAATATATATATATTTAGGCAATTGGCTAAATAAGCGACAATATCCAACCGGGAAATCCTTCTCCAGGTTGTTCACCTAAGCTTTTCCTTTTATTATCAATCGCCTTCTTACAGTTCCGTGGTATTTGTCGGCCAGCCTCCCTCACAAAACGCTCCTCTCCGGATGATGCGTGTCGCTGCCTGCCTCCCCCCCTCCCGGTCTCCCTGTCTCCAGCCTCCCGGATAATCCTCAGCACCACCAGTCCGACGGTCCTTGTGTATCAGCGGGGCGCGCAGGGGAACATCAGGTCTTGGATGGCATCATCATCATCATCATCATCAGCATCATCATCTCCCACCATCCAGTGCAGCGGCTTTCCCTCCTCTTCCTCTCTGCTGCGGCCCACCGTCAGCCTGCGAGCCCCGGCGATGCGCGCTTACAGCCCGGTGTCGTTGGATGGCGGTGCTCTTGGCGGATTTTGCTTTTTTTTTTTGCTTTTTACATCCTCTTGTTTATTTCATTATTAATTTATTTAGACGTCTCACCCCGCCCCGCCTACCCTCTCAGAGTCAGGTGACGCAGTATCACCAACCCTGCTGCTGCCTCTTTCATCGCGAGAGCTGGGATGGAGACGAGAGCTGGGATGGAGGTTGTGGACGGGGAGAGGACGCGAAGGGGTTAATAGAGCTCCTCTACAGCCAAGCTGGAGTCACGTCACGCTGCTACACGTCATGAAGGTCACACGAAGCGGGCTGCCTCAGTTAACGCGCTTTTTCTTTGATCATGTGTGAAAATAAAATAAAAATCACGTCAAACCGCAGCCAGTCAGTCTTCGTGTCGCTGTCCGTGGTGCTGAAGTGGTCTCCTCTTTAACGGCTGACTTGTGTCTGGTGATCACTGGTTCGCAGGTCGTGGACGCACTCGGATCCACTGAATGACATTTATTTCACAAACCATGTTTTACAATGACAATAAATTAACCTTGTATCTGGTTAGAAAGTAAATAGTCAACAGTGTGTAGCCTAAGACTAATTATACTGTTGCATCTGGTTGGTAGAACTACTTTATCAGCCTCGTGAACAGTTTGCTAGTTTAGTCCAGTGGTTCTCCACCCAGGGATCAGGAAGAAGAAGTTGTTCTGTGACACAAATTTCTATAAAATTGTATAAACACTTTTGTAAAGGGGCATAAGAGGATGGGAACCACTGGTTTAATCTTTAACAAGCATTGCATTTTAAAAGTTCATCATATTTTCTTTTACTGTAAAATCTTGAAGAAACATACTGGAGCTATGAACTGTGAACATAGAGACAAACGTAGATTTCCCTCTCACATGAAACCGTTCTACTCAACTAAAACAAGCGACTCAAAGTTGTACTTCCATTACGTACCGTGTACACAAGTGCTTCGGTAAATGTACTTACCGGCACTGCCACAACTTTAGCAGAAGGAAAAAATCGGCTGCAAGGCAGATCAGAACAAACCCTGGCGGCTCAATAGGTCTTTATCACAGAGGACACAACGTGTCACAGCAGGAAAAGCACAGGTGTAAAAAATGTGATTAATAACGGATGAATTCCATTTAGCCGTTTTAGTTTCAGGCTCCTGGTGTTTCGCAAGCGGGTTCATTGTCACGCTGTCACAGCGAACTGGGACCTCTGAAGACGACAAGAGTCATCGTTAATGTTATTACACCTGTGCTTTTCCTACTTCTACTACTGCAGTGAAAAAGGCCTATTTGATTTATTTGTTATGCCTTTTTACCAGCGCGCTGGTAAAAAGCACACACACACACACACACACACACACACACACACACACACACACACACACACACACACACACACACACACACACACACACACACACACACACACTTTACTACAGCAGGAGCATCACGTAAATACATTTTAAATGTCATGACAACAGTGACAGAGCGCATGTTACCCTCCCATTAGAAATCTTTATTAAGTCACATCGATATGGAATGGCACAGCATCTTCACTTCGTCCAAAAGGACTCACATAAAATGTTAAAAGTCAGTCGTCAAAGCTGCTCCATATATACAAATAATTAAAAGTAAATACAATAGCCTTTGAAAAGTAAAATAATCATTATAAATACAAAAAAATGTACAAACTATTTTCCCCCCAGTTGCATTTCCCTTGTACAAGTTGAGGTTTTTCACTAGTGTTGATCAGTTGTGTGTTAATCCTCCCTCCCTCCCCTCTCTGTGTTCTCACGTCTTGATGAGGCCTTCTAGAAAGTCCTTTTCCACCATCTCCTCGATGTTCTGTCGAGCTCGACTCCAGAAGACTTTCTGGCTCTCCAGTTTGTGGCCCTCCTTGTGGCCGGGGAAGGAGGCGTCCGCGGGGTTGTGGGTGTAGGAGGGACCTGTGCGGCAGCTGGCCTTGCTGTTGAACACCTGGCTGAGCAGGTTGAAGAAGGGCAGCAGCTGCTCCATGCTGCGGATCACATAGAGCGTCAGCGTCAGGTGGCCTGGCTCCCAGGACAGGGTCCGGGTGGAGCAGTCCTCCTCTGGGTTTTTCTGTGGGAGGTGAAAGGGATTATAAAAATGTCTGTGCCACCATGCAGCATGAATGGAATGGGCTACAGCTTGCAACAATACACTCAAAAAGGGGGCCTTTAATGAGCATTTCCCTGCACATACTCAGTCATTTTTCTCCATAATTTAATAACCTTGTGTAGACAGAGGGAGGTGGAGGGGGGGAGGGGGTACCTTGGCTCGTTTCCTCAGCAGCTTGGCCAGTCGGACCACGTAGGGTTTAAACTCTCTCTGGTGAGTTCCCTGGCGTCTCACTTCCAGGCCCGAATCATCTGAAGCCTCTGGGATGAAGGCCCAGCGGTACCTGTAATGAGGCAGGACTCACTCAGAAATAACACCAGTTTCATCTATTTAGCAAGTCACCAGAGCTTTAAAAAGGAGCAACATTCGAATGTATTGTTCAAACGCTATCCACATACTGAGATTTAGAAATTCATCCATTTAAAATGATCATTGCAAATTATCCATGCTGCACTTATCCATCCCAAATAGTGACAGGCTAGCATTTGTAACTAATTATCTCTGTAACTGATTCCCTTAGCCGATCACAGAGACTATCATGACCAAGGCTCTCTTCTGTACTGACATCTGGAACTGAGGCAGGCTCTCGGGAGGCAGGGCCAAAGCCAGGTCCAGGAGCTTGCAGGCCGACAGATAGAGGTTGAGCCAGCGCTGGCTGTTGTAGGAGGTGGAGAAGCCGTTCCCACCGGAATAAGTGGTCTCTAACCCGGCCACAGACGGCCCTGACGTCCTACAGATGGACCGGAGAGGATGAGTCATCAAGTGAACACTGGATTGTAATAAAATCACTTCTGCCTGTCTGTATTACCAAACGGATAACGCACCTTGATATGTCTTCATCTGCTGTTAGCTCCTGCTCCATTAGAAGAAACACCTGAACCTGCAGGGAAACACATGTAGAATGTGTGAATGAGTGTGTGTGTGTGTGTGTGAATGGGTAAAATATGTGGAGAGGGCTGCAAGAAAGAACCATGTCAAGATATATGAAGTGAGCCAAAAGGGGGAGAAAGAGAGACCGCAGTCAGCGACGTGTAGTTCTCACCAGTTCAGTGATCATGGTGGGCCACAGCGAGGTGAGGTGTTGAGGCGACATGCGCAGCAGCAGCACTCTGAAGAACAGGAACACCTGAGCGTGAAGGATGGGCACCTGAGGCAGACGCAGGCTCTCCACCAGACGCTCTGAACACACACACACACACACACACACACACACACACACACACACACACACACACACACACACACACACACACACACACACACACACACACACACACACACACACACACACACACACACACACACACACACACACACAGGTTAATAAACCCAGATGTAGATCCCTCTACACTTAGCGTCATGGTCATTTCAGAGGGGCTACTATCAGCGTCGACATCTGGTGGGACTCAGAAATAAGCGTTCATGTTAAATCATGTGGAAGGCTGTAGGAGGCCTGTGCAGCTTGCCCCGATACACATCGTACACAACTACACAATCTGTATACAACACTAGTACATGACCAATGTTTACCTTGTATGTCTGGAAGGTATTTCTGGTACTGGTCCACTTCACTGCTGTAGATGGTGAAAGCCAGGCGTTTGAGCAGCATGGCTCTCTGCTCCAGCTCAGCGTCTCTGTTGGTGAACAGACTCAGAGAGCTGCTCTGGGCCACAGCCACCCGGGCTGAAGGGAAACATACACGTTATTGTTAGTCTATCTAGTATCTATTTATCCTGTTAATAGGCTTTTCTCTTCATCAAAATCAAGGATCCAAGGATAGTGGGTGTCATAGGTTGTGCAGATCGTAAACGTCGGCATATTTCTGGCTACAGACATAACAGGAGTGGAAACATAAGAGCGTGTTTTTAATCTTAATCTTCTTTTCAGGATGAATTCTGCTTGCGATGAGGCATGAAAAGGGCAAAACACTCAGCACCCTGCAAACGTCAGGAAGAAACCGATGCTGTGCTAAACGGTCCGTTATCACACCCAGTGGTAATATCTACACATTTATTAATTAAACTAAAGAATCGTAACGCTTACTCATGAGGTCTCTGAATGTGGTCTTGTCATGAGTCATCAAGTGGTCAATAATGGCTCTCCAGCTGAAAAATTAGGAAAATTAAAGTTAGTAATTAATTAACAAACACAACCCCCTTACATCTGGCAATAACATGGACCATTCAAATGTGTTTACACTTTGAAGCATCTCTGGTGTCCCTGAGTTCTTATTTTCACCCTTTCAACAAACTGGCAGATATGAATATCCTTTTAACATAATGTACGTGCATACTGTATGTCCCTTGAAACTGACAGGGAACACACGGTCATGCTTCTTATTCATTTCTAATTAATCATTTTAAACAAAATATTAAATCCAAGATTTGTGTTTGATTACACTTTGTGGATGGATTTATAGATGAGTCACCTAAAATATATACATAGTTCATAAGCAATTAATAATAAAATTATGCTGAAGCTGTTAGAAGAAATCAAATCACACACACACACACACACACACACACACACACACACACACACACACACACACACACACACACACACACACACACACACACACACACACACACACACACACACACACACACACACACACTTTAAGATTCTATTTTATTGTACTTCCAATTGTGAAAGTAATTTAGAGTGTTCGGATCGTAAGTGCATCTTTCAAGCGT
The DNA here is from genome assembly GCA_016806645.1 of Ophiodon elongatus. NCBI lineage: Eukaryota > Metazoa > Chordata > Actinopteri > Perciformes > Hexagrammidae > Ophiodon > Ophiodon elongatus. The sequence continues at coordinate 1,069,344 of JACSYO010001629.1, forward strand.
TACTGCATCGAACATCTCGAGTTAATGTCTTTTCTTTCCCGCTCTCTCTCTCTCGTAGTTAACATTTAAGCTACATGTCAACACTGGTTGTAAACTGTAGAGTTTCCTCTCCTACTCACTGGCTGACGCAGGAGGAGTCCATCTGGAAGAAGGTGTGGTCCATGAAGAGGTCAAAGGCCTCCTTCTTCCAGGCTCGGCGGGTGTACTGGTACCCACTTAGGCTGCTCAACAGTTGGATGCAGGCCCGGTAGCTGGGGGCGTTGTGAGCACTGCCAGGAGAAACAGGAAACAGTGCACTTTTCATATAACATTGACATTTCATGGGTTGCATCCTGTAAAAATGGTTCGTGGTGGAATTTGTTTTTTTAGGTTAAAACAATCCCACAGTTGAGGTGTGAACTTTGAAACATTTTGCCAAAATGCAAAAGGAGTAAGAAGACATCTCACCTGTGGTTGCGGAGGTAGGGCACTACGTAGTGCATGATATTAACCAGCAGTGGGATCACCCTCTCCTTCTCGTCACTGTAGAACACCATGTCCAACAGATGAGCCAGCACCTGATGAAGAAATTCAGCAGTCACTCACGTTAGTCTTACACATGCTTTCAGTCGGCATGGCAACATGGAGTGAAGTTCTTCTTAGAAAGTCGGCATTTATCTTGAACTATTGAGCTCCTTTATTCCTGGGCTGGAAAAGTACAGACTGTACAGGCAGTAAATTACTGGCCCAACCAACGGGATGACAAAGTGCACTGCAGCATTAGGTTGATGTATTGCTTTGAATAAACACATTAATCTATAAGCTGCCAAAAAGCAGTGAAGCACAGGCAGAATCTGCATAATGAGCACCACATTGAGCTAAAATAGCCAAGATGGAAGACGGTGGCCTCTGATTTAAATTGTCCAGCTCATGTACGTCACCACACTGAGTCCAATGGATTGATTCATTGGTCCACTAATAATATTTGAAGTAGAGGTGGTTGTAAATCAGCTCTAAGGAGCTTAGCTGGAGTGAGTGTACTGTAGGGCTGCGCCTGAGAGCAACAGGCCTAAACACTGCTGGTAAATGTGAGTGAGAGAAGCTTGAGACGTCATCAAGATGAACAATGGAAATAAGAGGCGGGGCCACTGACTGATGGCCTGAGAAAACAACAGGAAGGAAGGAAGGATTTTGCTGAGTCGCAGAGTCATGAGTGTTTTACCTCGGCCAACAGTGTGAGGGCGTGAACGCTGTATACTGATGGAGTGAAGCTGGAGGCCTCCATCACTGTGAGCATTAAATCTACAAAACACACATACCAAACGTTAGCAGCAGCTACATAGCGGGGAAAAGTATTAATACTGCCATGCTGATGCATGCAGCCACTCGGACCAGAAGCATCCAAGTGTTCCGCTTTGACCCCTCTCACATTCAGATTATGTTTTTTACACTTGATTTAGCTGGATTACATTAATCCCCAACATTAAAATACATCTTCGGTAGAAACAGAGAAACGATCTTTCCCTTGCCAAAATACACAAATACATAAGAAGGACAAGCTGCCTGCTAAGTAACCACTACTTTCCAATCAACTGACAAGGATTCATTCTTGAATTAACTAATCGTGCGACAGGAGAGAGACTCACTAGCAACAAAACAACAGTGAATAATCAGACAGATCAATATTTTTCTGTACACATAGTTTTGAGTGGCATGGGTGTAAAATTGCATTTGAACTAGGCTTTAAAAAATGCATACTCAATGACAGATACATTCTCCAGTGCAATTAGTGGTTGTAAGCAGCAGCGCACCTTCTACATCAGCTTCCATGTTGGCTCCGTCCACGACTATCTGGGGAGAGGCCTTCACCTCCAGGTTTCTCCTCAGCCACGTGGTTTGCTCCAGAGAGGAGCCTGCGATCGTCCCGATGGCCTCCACCACCTTATGGGTCACGTCCTGCAAACCAAAGTTACGTTGAGATACTTGTGTTCAATCGGATTGTTTTCAACTATGGTTAACTGTATAATCCTGTACGACTACACAGCATGAAATGAAAGTAGAACTCGTCATTAAGAGGATGTTAATGTACATTATTGAAGTTAAAGGAAATAAATGTAATCTAATTACAAACTGTGATGGAAACGACTGAGAGTTGAACAGTAGCCGAGGTGGCTGCAGTAATTACCTGAAGCTCCCGTTGGTCCTTCTTGCTCTCCAGATTGGGATTCTTCAAAATGAACTCATTCAGAACTCTAGAGAAAACAAAAGAGAAAGGGAGATGTCAAATAAGTTAAAGCCGGCGAAAGTTGAAGGAGGTGTCGTCTCTTCATTCAGAGCCACACTGTGACCATTTAACGGAGAGCAGCCCACTGACATCCACAAAACATTTATGCATAATTGTACGAGTTATACCCAGATGTTGCGAGTACATTGGGACATCTGCACCACAGTTAAGAGACGAGAAGGAAGAGAAACCAACCCGAGTATAAGAAACTGTCCAGGGGCAGGCAGGCCTAACGGTACCGAGTCCTTCAGCAGTGCCAGCAGAGACGGCCAGCTATCAACTAAACTGGACACAGGGATCCTAGGACACAAACAGGGAATGATCAGGAATGCAAAGTAAAGAAGGTTAGAAGGCACAAACGGGGCCTTTATTAAAAAAGCAATATTAAATAATGTATGTAGAGTATAAATAGATACACGGCTGCAGTGAACTCACCTCTGGACATAAGCATAGAAGAACTGCAGCATGCAAACCTCCAGAGAGAGGTGCTTCTGTGGGAAACGGTGAAGAAATAATATTAGTGTCATGAATGGCTATGAAACACGGTGAAACTAAGACACAAGTATCAAAGAGTGTGAAGAAAAAAATATCAAAGGATTGAACTCAAAAACCAACCTTGTCCTTTGCAATGGCGGGCGGCTGCTTCAGGACCTCTTTGACCGTCTGCATGACCGTCTCAGTGCGCATGGCGCTCACCGAGCGAACCAGCTCCACCAGCAGCAGCTGTTCCTCACTGGCTAAAGGAATCACCTGGAAGACATGGGACGCTTTTTAGCTCGCTGTTGAATTCACTCTTTAAATACATTTTACTTTGACATGTTAACAGAAATGACTACACTTTGCTGCTTACTACATTGACCGGAAAGTAAATTAAATCTGTCGTAGTGGTTTTCATTCTGGGCCTCAACACAACACCACCTAAAAGGGTGGGCACCCACCTTATTTCTGACTGGAGTCTTGACCTGTTTCCTCTCATTCCAAACATATGCAATTGCTGCCATGAAGTGAGCACCATGGTTCATGGAGATTGGACCCAGCAGCTCGAGGATTTGCTGCCGCAGGTTCTGTAGAACAGATGAAAGAAAGGAAGTTAGGTTAGCCGAAACAGCTGGGACTTACTCTGCAAACCGTTTCGGTTACAGGCCATTAAATCCTGTAAACGTCTTTCAGTGTAGAACACAGTTGAACGCAAGAAATAAATCAAACACTGTGGTATTTCCTCAAATTACTAGACATTTCATTTTCAAATGTGTGTCACACGCTACATTCCAAGTTTATCCCGTTAACGGACACAAAATCAATTGTTACGTTATCTGCATTCAAGTCGAGCTTCTGTTAAGTTTTTATATGAATATTTTAGGCCCGGCTGCCCACACATCACACCACTGGGATTTTTCACTTTGCTGTGTACACAGCACATTACAGCGTCCTGTTTTACACCCGACCTCTGTTAAGTGCTGCAGGAGACATTTCAGGTTATCTGAAAATATATGTGAGCTATCATTGCATTTATTCTACATGGAACTTTTTCGAGAACCATGTTTTATAGTTTGTTGAGTTTGTACATTCTTAATTTTAATCAACGTAGCAGTTTCCTTTGATCGCTGTCGATGACTTTATATCTCCTTTGTGCATGTGTCAGCGTCGGCTTGCAACCGCGCCGAGACTTCCTGTGTCTGCTAAACAGCATCTGGGAAACATATTTATTCTGTGTTTTTAATCAGTCTCAAATCACCAGATCTGTTTGTTTTGGAGATGAGGAAGCGTCTGAGCTCCGAGTAAGCTGACTGCAACAATGGTGAAGACAACAACTCCCATGATCCCTCTTAACCCATCAACAAACTTTGTTCAGTCAAACGTTGTCCTTATTCTACAGTCGTATAGACGTGCGCTCGATTATGACATTGCAAAGGCTAGTTATCGCCTTGCTAGACTGGCCCAAGACGTGCATTAAAATATGTTTTTGAGTTATTGAGGGAAAAACCCTGAATGCATGATGCCTGGTGTACCTTAGTGGAGCCCAGGTTGATGTTGGACGTAGAGGCAGCAGAGGCAGCAGCTGGCTTGTCTGAGCTGTCAGCCTGGTGGAGGACGCTCCACAGCAGGGTGACCGAAGACATGATGGTGTGGAGGATGGAGAGGATGCCTGAACGAGCCTCAGCCAGGTGCTTCTGGTCAACGCTCACTTGTAACTGAGAGACAGTTCGTATACCGTTATGCAAAGAAGTAGATAACATCAAGCATGTCTTAATGCAAATGAAGCTCATGAATGTAACAAATTAATATATAAACTGCAGCGAAGGAGGCCTGCATTCATAATTGCTATATATTCACACGTGTGTGCAGAGGTTGGAAACAATCACTGAGGAATGAAGGAGTAACTTGTTGGTGCTCGGCGCCCTCACCTGGTGGTACTGGGAAGTGGGATCCAGCAGGCAGTAGTGGATGATGGCCGTCACACCCTCCAACACCGTCAGAATCAGGTCAGGAGGGATGCAGAGAGCCATCCACTGAGGTCTAGAACATAGAGGGAGGATATGCAGTTTTAGCAAATATTTTTGAAAAAATATGCAAAATTTGAATGCCAAACATTTTCATCACAATTGGTACATCAGAAAGATGGATGACATGCAAGACAGCTATAGCATCTTATGGTCAAGAGTGCCATCTGGTGACCAAACCCTTGCTCAGACATTTTATTGCCTATGTGATGTATGATGGTGTGTCATAATAGTATAGCTCATCAGTACGATCCATGTAGATGTTAATACCTGGTGTCAGTTAGTCCGGTCTCATAGCGGTACTGATGAAGAAGATTGTCCAGGTTCCTGCACAGCTGCAGAGTGACGGAGGCCACCACCCTCCTCAGCACCCTGCCCATGTATGGCAGGGTGGCCGTGATGAGTCCTATCCACTGGGGATGCATCTTACATGCGTGGTGCTGATGCAGCGCCCGGATCACGGCGCACAGGAACATACCCTGCGCTGTGATCGGCTGTCCGTGGAGGTACTGCAGTGATGTCATTGGCTGCTGAGGGTTGACGTGCTCCACTTCCCCACCCAGGACCTCGAACCCGGCCCCAGCACTGCCTCCCGTTCCTGCGACTCCCGCCCCTCCTCCCACGGGTCCCCCTTCTACCCCTTCATCAGCCGGCACCAGGACTCTGTGCTCGAGAACAACCAGGCTCTGCAGCAGTCTGAGCAGCTGAGACTGGACGGCGCTGCAGCTGTCGATCTGGTCCTCTGACAGGTTGATGACGCTGTCCTCTGACAGACCTTCCTCCACTGTGGCCACATTGGCCCCCGCCACCTGCTGCTCGTGCCACTTCTGGGCGCTGAATATGGAGGAGAGCAGGCAATGGAGAACCACTTTCTGGACTTTGCACTTCGAGAGGACATCGCTGATGAAACTAGCAAAGCCCTTCGCGGAGCCACCGGTGACTTTGACCAGCTCGCTGAAAAGGAGCGTCAGGACCTCCACGCTGGTCAGCTGCATGGCCCGGTTCCCTGCCAGGTCCTGAGGGCCTGCTGTCAGGTGGGCAGAGTAATAGCTTCTTAGGAAGTACAGACAGAGTGAGATGATGATCTCCAGGTACATGGCGCTGCGGAATGAGTGGGAGTGGGAGTCCTGGGGGATGGGGCAGTAGAAGTCTTTGCCCATGACAGAGACCCTGTGACGGGCTAGGAGGTTTTGGAGCAAGGACAACTGCGGAGTGTACGTGTTGTTGATGCTTGTGGTGGAGATGGCACTTACAAACCCTGAGGGAGCGGCTCGGAGCATGGCTGCGATGGCTGACAGGGCGTGGAGCGCCCGGGAGGAGTCGTACAGCTGGAGGTAGAGCAGAACGTGCTGGTAGAGGGGATGGATGTTAAAACGAGGTGGGGCGGAGGAGGACCTGCGTCCTGTGACACTGGCCCCCCCGACAGTCCCAACAGAGCCCCCGCTGGGTGAGCCGGTGTCACTCTCAATCTCTGACACCTCACCTTCCCCACAGCTGTACCAGTTCTCCAGATCCAGACTGTCCCCGAAGAAAATACTGGTCGGCCGCAGTTTTTCAGCTTGACTTGCCAGCTTTCTCAGTCTCTCCTCCTCTTTCCTCTTGGCCCTCTTGATCTTGGGCTTGGCCCCCGGGGATTTGTCTGCCAGCCTCTCCATGATCTTCCCTTTAAGGCTGAGCTGGGTGCTGCTGTGGCTACGTTTGCGGGCCTGGGGGTCGTCCACCTGCAGGTTGTGGTCCGGGGTGGCGAGGTCGGAGCTGTCCGGCAACGTGACAATGGAAGGTGAGGAGCTATGACGGGTGATTCCCTCTCTGTGCTCGTCCTCTGCAGATAGATCCGGCCGCGTAACAGAGAGGAACTCCAGCGTGCCTCCAGCCAGCATCTCAGGCAGAGTCTGGTGGTTACACCCAGGAGGAGGTCCAGAGTCAAGACAGGTACCAGTAGAGGTTTCTGAGGAAGTGCTCTCTGTGTCTGTCTGGGGCCAGTTTTCAGGTTGAGATGAGACTTCAAAAGAAGATCCTTCGTCTACTAAATTCAAAACGCGGTCGATCAGGTCTTTAATAACAGAGGACACAGCCTCCTCTATTGAGTCCTCAAACAAGTCACAGGAGGAATCAGGCTGTTGGTCTGAGCCATTGACTGTGCTGCTGGCAACCTCTGGTTCCTCAAAGCTGCAATTTTCCACTGTAGATGATCGAGAACCACTGGACTCAGAGCTCTGGAGCTCCCCCTGTTGGACCGCAGGGTGATATTCACCAGCTAGTTGCAAGTTCTCACTGCTCAGGCTCAGTAAGGACAGGCTGTCACTCAGGGGGTTGACAGTCAGACAGAATGGCTCCATGTCACCCATCACCAGGCCTCGGAGCTCCTCTTGTGTCCCCATCTCGCCTTGGATCTGACCAAAGTCTTATGAAAGAGAGAGGAGAAATTTTCTATCACAAACAGTCAATGTAGAAACAATTTGGATTAGAAATGACACAGTAACAACCAGGATATAAAAAAACAAACTTTAAAAAACACCCAAAAAACAGTATTACTGGCATTTGCTTACTGTCTGAGAAGCCAGAGTCCCTGGCGTAAAGGGATTCTGATGGCCCTTGTTCAGGTGGATCAGGGCAGACCTGGGCCCAGTGGCGCTGGGCCTGGACCCTCTGAATGGATACTCGGTGGGTCTTGGGGTGGAGCAGAACTAGCAGGAGAGGCTCTAAAACCCGAGCAATGTCATGTCGCTGAAGAACCTGATTGAGCCAAGCCCGGCCAACAGCACTAGTACACGGATCCCAATAACTCAGACTGTCGAGCATGATGAAAAGAGATCTGTGAAGGACAAAGTGAAAAGAAAATAACAGGAAGGGCACTCGATACAAACTGTATTAAAGAAAGAAAAAAAAACACTTCAAATGAACTCAAAACATTTCTATGTGGCCGTATACCTGTCAAAGGTGCGATTAAAAGGCGACGATTTGGTGATGTTCAAGTCTCGCGTCAAATGCCACAGCACAGAGAACTTCACGTGGGCCTCCAGCCGGATTCTCTGAAAGCAAAAAGGTCCATGAGCATGGACTTCACTGGCAGATTGTGATGAAGTGCATGCCATTTTTTTGTGTGTGTGTGTTTCCTGGGATGTGTCTACTGTAACTAACCTTGTCTCTGTGCATGAGCTGCTGGCTGATGACATCCTCACAGATGCTGGAGGAAGGCACCAGGTTGTGGAGCTGGTAGAAGAGCTCTACGCTGCGCTGATGGTGCTGAGGAGTTCCTTCACTCAACTGGTCCCATAGGATCAGAGCGACACTCTGGGGAAAAAGATTGGAGATTACACAGGGTTAAGACCATAAAAAAAAATTGTTCTACTGTGGCCTAAAACGAGAACTCTACCTTGAAGAAGTTTGTCTTGTCAGCGATGTACTTTAGGATTCCCTGAGTGAGTGGTGGCCTGATGACGACAGCTACTCGACCCTGGCTGGGGCTCATGGGCTGAGCGGACTCGGAGCTGCCTCCGGATGCAACGCTCTCAGCGGTCACCATGGCGACCGACTGGGTGAGTCCCACGAGGTCCATGAGCAGCGAGATGGCCACGCCCTGCAGGCTGAAGTCACTGGCCAGGCAGCAGGCATCCATCAGTGTCTGCAGCCACACTGGCAGACGGACCTGCTCACTGTCTGTGTTGAAGCGAGGTGCAAATAAAAATAATTCAACTGTAATGAATCAAACCTAAAAGCTGTAAAACAGCTCTACATCTTAGCACTCTGTTACTCTCCCTACCATTAGGCTTCATTGATTCACGGCTGCCGTTTGAATCCATATACATCAAAAGAGAGGGTAGATATTCCACTGAAAGACATTATTACAGTTAACCTTTTCGGTCCCTTCCCACTGAACCTGACAAGTAAATGCATCTTGTACTCACGGTAATTGGAAAGAGCAGTTTGAAAACGATAACACCAGTAAGTACTTGTAAAAGTCCTTATTTAATCTTTGATCAGACAGTGTTCGTGGCACTTACCAAACTGCTCTTCCTGTGTGGGTGACGACTTGAGATTGCCCTCTGCGATGTAGACAGGGAAACTGGAGCATTCCAGGAAGAGCTGGCAGGCAGCGGTGAAGGCGGCAACACCCTCCCTCTGGACCAACCCGGCTTCTGAGCATGACTCTATATGATCACTGTGCTGGGAGCCTTCTGGAACCAGGAGCCCCGACTTTATAACCTCGCCTCTTTCCCCCTCAGCTTTGTCCCCCTGCCCCGGCGTAATATACAAGGTGATGAGTCGGGAGAGAAACTGCTGGAAGTGCTCCAGGCAGCACTGCATGACCGGTTTGTCCAGAGGCTTGGTCTGAGACGGGCCTGAGGAGCGGCGGCCCGTTTTGACCGCTGGGTGGGGATGAGGGCTTTGCTCCGCCTCATTCGGGCCATCGCCCTGGTACTGGACGAAGTCTGTGAAGCCACTTTCGGAGGAGCGACTGGCGGGGGGGTTTTCCCCGTCCTCAAACACCTCCCCGCTGCCGGGTCGCTCCAGAGTGGAGGGCAAAGCCTGCAGGAGGACAGAGGAGGATGCGAGATGAAGAGTGATGGAACCAAAATTATGGGAGAAGGCGCGTGTGGATCAGTACACTGGAAATACAGCAAGCTCGGAAAATGCTGCATGTTTTAATGACTGGATTATTTAAGAGCCTTCACAACCACACAGGTGTTCTTAATTACACTGGCTGGTTAGACCTCTGGTCAGGTTAAAGTGAGAGAGGGAATGACATGATGCTGCCAAGCTCTATTTGAGTGAGGGAGATGTCAATCAATCGTAGTTTGTATAAGCTCACACAGCTCTGAGTAGAGAGGTCCGACCGGGCAATAGAAGTGGGACACCTGGGTGGGTGCGTATACAAATTCTTTCAGGATTGCAGCCCGCCAACAATTTGATGGACAGATCCTTAAATAGAGAGACCTGCACTGGACAACAACTATATTGGATGTATACATGTTTTCTCATGCAATTATGTTCAGATGAAAGATGTATGCTTACATGTCCGGTATATGACCATAGTAGGGTTGGGCAGACTGACCGTATCGAACGTGAGACAATGTAAATGTAAATTAAAGATTTGGGCCGACCGTTTGTACCGACAAGTCTATTCCTTTCATAACTCGGACTATATTGGGCTTTTGAAGGCAGTGCTGCAAGACTGGATATTGCAATATTGGACACATTAATCGTGTCACTGCACTGTTCTGTACACTAGTTATTACAAAGTGACGTGCACATGTATACACAGCTGTTGGGCTCGACCCGAGGGACTTGTGTAGACAGCGCTGTACACCAGGCTGGCATCCTGCCGCAGACAGACTGAGAGATGCAACTTCTTAATACTGTTTGTAACAGTCAGCCTTTAGGAGCCTGGGGGCGTCCTGGGAAGCATTCTGATTGAGGCAGCATTCGCATTCTGGAGCCTGGACTCAGATGGCACGTTGGACAGCAAATTCTCTATATGTCCCCCAGGGTTGGGGGGTTCAGTGGATGTATGTGGAACGTTTTCCACTCCGATGGATATGGCTCACCCAGGAGGCATCGCTTGCTCGTCTACCCCTCTTATTCCGCAGAGAGAAAAGGCGAGCTGGGCTCAGCTGTTGGTTAACCATCTTCTGTCTTTCTACGCGTCCTCTCTTCTGTCCCTCATAGGCCTACCTCAATCCATCTCGCCCCTATCCATCTCCCAGCATGGGACAGATTGACTGAACTTTAAATCGCGACTCACTGAGCTCTCGAACACGTCAACTGCCAGGTTGCTGGAGGGGGACCAGGAGCAACCGGATGGCCAAAACGAAGCATTTTGGTCTTAACAAGTCTTCAAATGCCTTGTGTCGAGGGAGTGCTGGATGACAGGGCCAGTCGTGGGACCACCCAGCCAACTGCAGCACAGGCAACAGAGCCGGAAGGGGCCCTGTTCAGGGACCAGGGCACACCATCAGAGCCTGAAGTGATGGATTTTTGGGCAGTAACTTGTAGGGGAAGTGGGTCAAACTGGGATTTGCTCTGTGAGTGAGGCAGCAACAGTGTCTATGCTTTTATCAAAAGATTTTTTTTAAAATATTATAGAGCAAACAGAGTTATCAGCTGGCGGGGTTTTTCAAAGTACGAGATTGGCATAGCAGGGGCATCACTTTTTTTTTTGGTGCTTGTGAACAATTTTTATTTCAAACTGACCACTAAAGCGGACAGACACTCTGATCTTATCGTGATTTAAGTGGCGGGACAAACATGATACACGTAACACTTTGTTTGTGATGGAGAGGAGCATTTCCCTTTCAATTTTAGTCTTTTTTTTTTTTTTTTTTAAACACTTTTCCTCACCCGTTTGTCCTCCTTGCCTCTGCTTGCTGAGTTTGAGCGATTGGCGGCGGGGTTGGAGGGGCCCTGGGCCTGGGGGCCCGATGGCAGGGCCAGAGGGGACACCAGCGGTGGTTGCACTTTGCTGAGGATCTTGGAGCAGAGACGAAGGCAGTGGGTGAGCTCCCCGAGGCCCAGGGCCTGCAGGTGACCGGTCAGAGCCGCCACCATGCGCAGCAGCAGCTGGGGAAGATGCTCCGTCTGGATCTCGATGTAGGTCTCCTGGAAATGTTGCAGACAAACGGAAGGGAAGTCAGGACTTGAGAGGAAGTGAGGTGCAATTATTGGGCATCTGGAAGGAGGTGAACCTGATATTATGTAATCATGGCCCTTAACCTAACTAAAGCTGATGCTGGACTTTTATTATGCCTTCCAAATCATTGATTTGATACAGTTTGCTTGGTCAAATATTATTAAATACAAATTAACATCTCAAATGACCTTATTACTTTTCCTTCTGGTTGTCAGAGTAAAAATCTTAACGAATAATTTACAAGCAATCTGGCAGAGGTAAAAAAAATTGAAAGATGCTGAAATATCAATACAAAATATGATCTGCTACTGTCAGTTTCAGCCTAAAAAAAGAATATTAAAAAAGCCTATGATAGTTAGGATGCAAAGGTTCTGCTGTTTATACGTTGTGAGACCATTTATCCAAAGACATCCCTCCCATCTTCTTCTTTTTTGTACGTTGGCTGTTTCTTTAGTTAATTCTAGTAAAAAAATGTACATGGTTGTCGTAGTTTTCCTTTAAAACAAAGAAGGCTTGCACACTTAGATTCAATTCCAGCATTTAATGATGCATTCATCATTAAATATATTCGACCTATTGACCTAAATGTACAGAACCTTCTAGTCACTTTGGCGTCTTCTCATCAAGTAGTTTGAGTCAATAAGCACAACACATTTTTATGAAAGAAAATAAAAGCACAAATTAGAACAAAGAAAACATAAAATGAGCATTATACCATGAAGTAAATTAGAGGAGTCATATTTATTACAAATATGTGAGCAGTGCAATAGCATATAACTGCATGCATGCTGAACAGAAAACACATACACACTGGGCGGAGATTTCATTTTCACAAGAGCCACACCAAACAGCCAGGGTACGTTTTCACCACCTCTAATGACTGTTAGAATCCCACTGCTTCCTTTGGATCATTTTCTTTTTTTTTTTGGCATTAACATTCCAGTTAATCCATATACTGTATGAGTCAGCCTGAAATGATCTCTCAAAGCAGGGCAGGGACAAAGATGGCCTCAGGGGATGTCGGCAGGACGTTGCAGAAATGTTATCGTAGCCTCAGTGAAGCAGGGTGAGGTGAAAAAGCAGGAAAGAGCAGTACTTTACCTGGCAGATTACCCTCATGCTTCTAGTAGGCTTAAGGAGAAAGAGCAGATAGTTTGAACAGACAGGAGCAAGCAGAGCACAGGCCACACAACACCTGGTTTGCAGAAATACACACACACACACACACACACACACACACACACACACACACACACACACACACACACACACACACACACACTCTCGCTCACAAACTCACAGAACGCAAGGTTCCCTTTGTCACGCTCTCACACACGCACACAGGGTAATAAAAGACTGAGGGATTTCCAAACTGTTCAGATTGGAAATACTGTATAGACAAGAATATTTCTATGAGGATGCAAACAATATTTTGGCAGGGGAACAAAACACAGGTATTTTTTGGAACCTGTGTAGAGATTGCACACACACACACACACAGACACAGAAGAAAGAGGAGGTGCGAACACACACCCCCTTGTGGCCGTTACATCCCAGAACTGGAATTTTAAAATGGGAGGTGTGTGAGCTAAAAGGGAGTGAGAGACCGAGAATGAGATGGAAAGCCCAAGCATGGGCTCGAGACAAGGGACTGTAGAAGAGGGAAGAGAAAGGATGTGGTGGAGAGACACAAAAACAAAAAAAGAATGTTTTGAGAAAACAGAAATCTATATGAAAACATCAAAATATGGGGAGAGAGAGAGGGAATAAGACAAAGACAACAGCATGAAGGGGTGAAGGAAAAAAGAATGGATGGAACAAATAGGTGTCAGAGTTTAATGGTAAAAAGAAAGTCATGGTGGAGTAAAAGCAAAGACTGAAAATGGAAGACAGAAAGTGGAAGACAGAAAATGGGTGATAGACATTTAGAAAGACAGAAAGAAAGACAAAACAGACAAAGATATACAGAGGAAAGATAGATAGATAGAGGAAAAAAAAGATGGAAAAAAAGAGAGAAAGACATAGATATAGAGAGAAAGACAGATAGAAAGATAGATACATGTATAGATAGAAAGAAAAAAGAAAGAGAGACAGAAAGAATGAAAGAAAGAAAAAAAAAAAAAAAAAACTCACCAAAGAAACAATATCCAGCAGGAAATCTACCAGCTGACAGAACTCCACCAATGAGAGCTCTGGATGATCTAAGCTCCCAGCATGCCGTGGTGCACGTATGTTGCTGTTCACTGTCCTCCTGCAAGAGAGACGTATTTTAGAATATTTTAAGATGGTGAGCAGTGACCGAGTGTAAATCTGTGGATGCACTTTGTTTGATGTCAGGAGTAGAGTTGTGGGTGTAATGGCAGTGAGGAAGGCATCTCGGCTCACATTAGGCCCCCGGTACCAGCTGAGCAGTGGAACAAAACACAACCCTCGGCCGGATAACGCATCTCAAAATGGCTCCAGAAACATGACGGCAGCTTTTAGTTTCCACCAGCTGTCACTCTCTGGTGTTTAGAGCAGTCATAAAGTGGTGACTTGAGTGTTGATGCACAAGTGAATTTTAACAAGCAAACCTGCAGCACTCCTCAAACCAGCGGGCGATGTAGTCCCACATGTAGTAGGGCTCAAACGAGTTGAACAGGAGGTTGGCTGTTTTGATCAGCTCTGCCGTCTTCTTGTTCTCTCGTAGTTTACTGAGGAGGAAGGTGAGAATTAGCATCTTGGCGTGTATCGATAAAGAAATGAACAAAAAAGCATCCATTGTAATGTTAGCCATGATTGAAGTTACTCATGTAAAAATATCAAATTTAGTTGACAAACGTTTTTGTTAAAATAGCATACATTTTCTTATTTCTATGTTGCAATTTTACATACACCTTTTTTCAGTATGTTGTAAAGCTACTTTCTTGGCACGCCCAGGATATATCCCATCAGTTAAGGCATTACTGAGGATGTCCTAATGTTGAAATTATTGGATATTCTTAGCGTTAACATATCCCAGTTGTTCTACTCTACGATGGTGTGGGCTGCCTGGACTGACCTGCTGAGGTGTGTGTGGTCTTTACTGAAGGGACTCTGGTTTTGGAGGTCCAGCTCTGTTCGGCACTGTGTGTGAAGAGTCCGAAACACCTCGATCAGAACGTCCTCGAGGATCGCTGGACCTGCAGAGGCACATACCGATGGGAGAGATGATGTACACGGTGGATATTTGTACATATTTACAACACTGACTAGACTGTTGGTGTCTACATGTTGATAGACTGGTTACCAAGTTCCGGTTTGTCCAGCAGACTGATGAGGATGCGAAATGGCTTGAGGTCGTGCATGAGGATGCTCTCCTCTTCCCCGCCCCGGGCCTTGCCCTGCAAGATCCCCACCATTGCCTGAAAACACACACACACGCATCTATTACAGTAAAATATAAAAAAATATCTGTAAACTCCAGAGCATTTTCTTATTATTATTTTGCTTATACTATTTGGCAGAACCAATTTCATATTTGCATTGAACCCCCTTTTATTCATTTTTTCACGCTTCGTCTGCCACTTCATGATGTGAAGCCAAGAACAGACGGTCTCTGTAGTACCAACCTTCTCCCAATGGAGGGAGCTCCAATAACTATTTCAGAGCAGATGGCAGAAGAGCAAACAAAAATAATTCAACAAAAACAAAAAAAACATTAAAAACACAAAACTTCCCCTCCTGGTCGCTCTGTTGTCCCCCCCCCCCCACTCCCTCTTCCAACCCCTGGAGTACCTGAGCTCATCACACACCAGGAGAGCAAAGGCTATTTTGCGCGTGACGGGACAGACAACACAAGTGTGTGTGTGTATAAAAGTCTTTGTGAGAACTGGGAACTTCAAAAGGACACACTACTGGGAATAGGAGAAGAGAGCAGGACGTATATGCAAACCCTAGAGAGGTGAAGGATTAAAGGGAATGGATAAATTGCGTAGCTAACTAAAGAGAGCCAGATCTGCCAAAATGGACGGACACACACACACACACACACACACACACACACACACACACACACACACACACACACACACACACACACACACACACACACACACACACACACACACACACACACACACACACACACATTTGGGGTTGTTTTGGGTTTTTTCGGAAGAGAATTTTACACCAATGAAAACATTCTTCATTGGTGACCTTTTTTGCAGTTAGCTTGAAACCTCACCTGGACGAGCATGTCTTTAGAGAAGGTGTTGAAGTAGTGGCTGGCGTGCTCCTCTGGGTTGCTCTGCCGTGTGCTGCGGGGGCCTATTCTCACCCCGTTGTTGTCAAAGCCTTCAACAATCAAAGACATGGAGTTATGATGGTGTAAATACTCAGTTGGCAAGAAGCAAAAGGACCTATCGGAGTGTAGAGAGAGCTTGAGATTTGATCTTTATTGAGATAACTTAGCCACATATTCCGTTAATCTTCTTCTTTGTAAAGTCCTAATGACTGTTGCTAACATCACTCAAATTTCAACCACAGTATAAATAATAGAGTACATCTTGGACTGCTTCACTATAGAAGCTTAGCCAGATTCAGAGTGGTAGGAGCCGTCAGTCTTCAATATCATTGAACCGTTAAAAACCGTTGCGACATCCAAATAGCTGGAGCTGACCGCAAGATAATATATCCCAGTCATTGTGGGAAATAAAAAACTCCTCTGACTGGCCCAGAATCTGGTTTACAACGGGGATTAGAGTCACACTGTACGGACAGATTACACTTGATACAGTCCGTGCCCATCCTTAGCCATGCAGCCACTTACCAGCATGTTCATCCACAGAGGGTTGCAAACAAGAGAAAATACAGTAAGACGATGACCACAGCAGATACAAGCCTACCGTATGTTCCACACAACAAAACTATTTGGGTATGTTACTGTATTCTTTGACTTCCCCAAAGGAAAATTCCTCTCTAAACTTCACAATGTTCCAGAAATAAAATGGTACGTTGGAACCCTGGTGCATCGGAATGTCAGTGCTGTGTCTGTGTGTGCATTTCACACCCAGCAGCCAGGCGTAGAGTCTGCGGTTGAGCGACATGTCTCTTCTCAAAACCACGTGCAAAGCTGCAGACAGGATCCGGATCATATCAGGGCGAGTCGCCTGAACACAACAGAACAGAAGGTTTGTGACTGAGGTTGTCTCCCTTTCACACGTATACATACAAACACACACGGCAGATGTCAGATAAGAGCTGATTCCTGGCCCTGAGGGTCCAGAAATCTTTTGGGGTGAAGGATTTAACAAGCAGTCAGCATGAGTCACCACCGTGGCTGGCTGTCTGAGTGACCTCATCATGACCAACCCATGCAGATGCACACGGAACAAGACACACACACACACACACACACACACACACACACACACACACACACACACACACACACACACACACACACACACACACACACACACACACAAACCCAACGATACTAGCTGATCAATATCAGCCAGTTAGATACTTTGGTCTAATTAATTGTGAATATACTGTCGCTAACACACAGGCTAGTGGTTTTAACCAGACCTCATTCACACAGCTTTCCTGACCTGGCTCATGTGGAAGGGGAAGCAGAAGAGGATCAGGTCCAGGGTGCTCCTCTGCACCAACACACTTGAGTCCTGGACTGAGGTACTGACCGCCTCCACCTGGTGAGAACAGAGACACTATTATTCAACCGGCTTATTTAAAAAATGTTTTTATATCTTTTGCATTAAACAACATTCCACTGTCAACGCATTTCAACCGATTGGTTAATACCATAGTCAAAGATGTGTCAGACACCACTTGGCTTTGGAGGAAGGTGTGCAAATCTTATTTTCAGCTTAGGAGCATGCGGTTGTATTTTAGTGTACTGTCCCGTACCATGAGCTCGATGTCACTGCCTATGACATAGAGCTGGTCCTCCATGGAGAGCTTGCGATTGAGGTGCAGCAGAACAAAGGACACCCCGGGGAGACGCACAGCAGGGCTGGTCAGGATGCTGCCCCACAAGGCACTGTAGAAGGCCGACTGCTCCACCGCTGCTGCCACCTTCTCCAACAGGGTGTTGGTTCTACGAAAGACACCGAAAGGGACACAGTGAACATGGGACACGCACACACACCCGCGCTGACCCTCTACCACACAAGCACTGCAGAGCAATGCAGTACGCAAAGCAAAACCTGCACCCGGAAGTAAAAAATACTTGTTTTTACATGTTGTTGGCAGACTGACCGCTCAGATGGAGGCAGTCAGAACCTGGGGCACTAATGTAATGCTCTTTATGGTCAATTGTTAAGCAATGAATTAAGCAGAACCACAAGGAGAATGTTCCTGCCAGTTATTTTGGGGTCTTGTAGGTTTGAACAAACACGTATCACTTATTAAATAATATTTACTGAGTTGCATTACTTGCGCAGGTTTTATTGCCCCTTGGTCAACGTAACATCTCGCAGCACAATCAAAGCAGCAAGCAAAAGATATCAAAAAGGGGGGAGGAGAGAGAGCGAGAGAGAGCGAGAGAGAGAGAGAAAGAAAGAAAGAAAGAAAGAAAGAAAGAGAGAGAGAGAGATTCTGCAATAGGAAAGAGCATGAATACATACATAATAAATGTAATTTGGGCAAATAAGGTGATATTATGATTTAGGCTGATAAGACTCAAAGGCCCGCTGTGTGGAAACTAAATTATTGGAACAGTAATAGGGAACAACAACAGGATGTAGTAAAAATAATGCAATCTCCTGTTAACCTCTGCAATTTGACTCTAATTTTGCCTTTTTTTTGTAGGATGTAACAGGAATAGCACAGGTGTTACTAATAACATTTATTACATCTGGCATTGTTTACTGGGACATTAGAGTCTAGTGGGGCCATTGTTAACGGAATAATCACCTGCGCTTTCCTGCTAAAACAAATTAAATAGTCTACCATGAAAATGATGTCATTGCGGCTAAAGCTGTAACCACAGCGCCCTCTAGGGCCTGTGGGACTAATTTACGGTAGCGCTGATGAGATGACTCCTTGCCCTGCTTTTGCAATATCTGAGATATCTTTCACAACTATATGAACAAATAACTGTGACATTAAATGACGAAATCAATACATGACAAATACAAACAGATGTGAGGAAAACTGTAAATTCAACTTGAGTAAACGGCAGACACACACGTCTGTAGGTCTTTCCTGGAATCAAACAATAAACTTGTTTTGAACTGATGAGACAGACGTTTGTGTCTCGAGTTTGAAACGTTAATCTTACAATGACTCACACATCTCATATATCATTCATACCATCTTAAAATCAATTCCCTTCCACATTATGCTATAAAATGCCTTCTCCTAATGGCCTGTTCTAATGTCTGCATGTGCACATTAGAAGTGTTTTTTTCTTTCCGTCCCTGCTCTCCTCACCTGTCGTAATACTCGGAGCCCTCCTCCAGGCCAGGCAGGACCCCGGTCAACAGTCCCTGTAGGCCCGGTTTCAGAGTCTTTCCCAGGGGCAAGTAGTAGGTCTCGTAGAGCCCGAGCAGCACTGGCTTCACAGACATGGCGGCATTGGAGAGTAAAGGAAAGAGCCCAGAGCTGCGGTGATAAAAAAATAAAATATCTATCAATATTCTGATACTAGCAGAAAGCTTTATGTCCAGCAAACTACTGGCCAGTGTGAGTGGAACTCCAGTATCACCTGTATAGAAAGAGGTCTTTGGCCAGCCTCTTGGGTCCAATGATCTTAAAGATGATCTCGTACGTCTCCAGGGCCTTGCGGTGGACTCCGCTGGGCAGGGCCGGGTGGAGGCATTGGGCCAGCCGTTTGCCTATCGTCAGCTTCTTGGGAACCACTTGGTATTTCGCATTGTTCTGCAAAACCTGAGACAGGGACGGTGGATATGAAGCAGGGAACAACACAAACAGTGTACAGGGACGAGCAGAATGCACAGCTTGCAGTCTCGTGCAGTGCATGATGGCTGGGAGATCCTCACCTTGTTGAGTTTGCCCAGTGCAGAGATGAGGTCGGCCCACTCGCTGGAGTACTCAAAGTTCTTGAGGGCTTTGTCCACGGCTGCCACATAGTTCCTGTACTTGGAGTCACTGAGCAGCTCCACTTCCTCTGCATTCATTCTCCTGGGTGGTTATTGCGCTAATGTGATACACCAGGCACACATATGTACATCACACCTGCAATGGAGAGAACAAACAACAAGAGAAGAACAGAAGATCAGAAACACACATTGGTAACGAGTTAAAGTGTACCTACATCATTGACCATGACAGGAAAAAAAGCTGAGCATGGTCCAACATAATTTATGTCAGGGTGTAGCTGGGGCCATTAAAAAAAGGAAGTAATATACATCAGGAGGAGCAAAGTCTGGGGGGGTCATCAACTTTCACACAGCGCTTACACCGCACCTCCTTATCTTTCAGGGTGGAACATATATTTTTGAGAGGAATGGCGCCACAGGCAACATATTTCTACAGCTGGGTTGAGTCTGACCGGTTTTTCACAGCACAAAGCAGTCCTAAGCTGCATTTGCCTCTTTCTCTTTAAAAAAGGGGAAAAAATGCAGTTTGTAAATGTAGGGGTGTCAAATGTAAATGTAACTTGCCACAGCAGTGAAGGTGGAACTATTAACACGAAAGAGGGCCCAGTAGCCAATATCAGCGAGCCCCTCGAGCGCACTGCAGCTAGGTAGGTGATTACTAATTAATGTTATTACTCACACCTGAGCTTCTCCTGCTGTAACAACGTCCAAAATGTCTGCCGTGAGAAGTGCGGACGGGTAGACTGGAAGGAGTCTGGCGTGTTTTGGAGCGTTTGAGAAGTACACTCGTTCAACAACAGTGGCTGGAGGCGGTCTTGTAACGTCATTTGAAATTGCAGGGGAACTGTAACGCTGTGGGTGTGGGTGGGTGTGTGTATGTGTGATGGACTAGCTTGAGTCAGCTTGCCCTCATTGAGCTGACTGACTCGAATGTGACTGTCAAGCGTCAACAACCCACCGTAGCGCAGGTATGCACACCTGTCGTCCACACTAGAGCGGCCGTGTCATGCCCACGTTAGCAGTTTTGTCACCGAAAAATACATAACAGCATTTAGTACAAAAGAACATTCAGTTTAGGAATATTTGCAAAATGGCATTCAACGCGTTGCTCCCGTTTTGATTGGAGCGAGGCGAGCTGCTCGAGTAACGCTGTAGCTGCACAGCCACCTTGCCACTAGCTAGGTGAGGTGGTTTCCGCTCACGTAACGTCCCATTACGGCGTTAACAAATTAGGCGGATGTGAAAGCTTACCGTTATACGATACAGGACAGCAACTGTCATTCAATCCTCTGCCCGCTTCGTGGAGTAGAAACGGCTGACAGCGTCAACAATATGACGAGCAAGCTAGCTAACGTAAACGTTAGTGTCAGGTTGTTTAAACGCTCGAGACGCAGGGCCCGGCTCCGATGTCACCCGCTCACATAAGGTCCCTTCACAAGAAGGCTTTGGAAGCAGACAATAGGTAATTGTATTCTACATATTCTTATTCCTCTTTGTATTGTCCGGCAGTGTGTAAATAAACACTGATGAGCGCATCAGTAGCTTCCAGTGCCAAAGATACAGAGCGAGACGATTGACAGCTCCCAGACTGCACTGCAGATTAGCTGCACATCCAACCATCGCGTCCAACTGCTCTGGTCTTCCGCATGGACGTCTTCCGCCTCTCAGCTGAGTCAAGTTACCCGACCTACTCACAATCACATCCGAAATGATTTGCTTTTTCTTCTAAATAAAAGTGAATATCTTCCTTTTTACTTTTAGCACTTAGCCTCCCAATATTTTAGTATAATTTTGTATGATCTTATAAAGTCACCTAATGGTTCAACTGTTAAGTTTTAAGATATATTTGAATAAATTACATTTTCTAATTATTATGGTCGAAATAATAACAAATAATAAAAAAATAACCCCGAAACAGGGTCGTTTTTTAAATAATTCTGTTTCAGTCGCTTTTTGGTTCTGTTTTATAGAAGGACCCTAAGTCAATCTAATTGTAAGATGTATTATTACTATCACTCTCCATCTATAACAACTCCAAGATCTAAATGCTAAATATCTGCCACCACTTGAAGAAAGCTAATCGGCTTCGTTAACCCTTTTCTTTTTATTTTGATATGTCTGACCGGATGCTCCTCTTCTACCGTCGGGTACTTGACGTTGGCGGTATCGTCACGCTGCAGACAAGCAACGTTACCAGCCTCTGGATACCACGAGCTAGCTGAAGCATATAGATGTGCCTTTATTTTTTTTGCCTCACGTTGGATGCTATGCTGCAGAGTCTCACAGCCACACTGAGTTTTGATTAGTGTTTTCATTTATAACTTCTGAATATTGCGTTGCGTAAATGGCAGACTTGGAGATACCAGCCAAAACGCATGGCGTTGGAGTCTTCTTAGAGCTGAGAAAAAGACTGCAGAGTGGACTGCTTATTGTCGGGTAAGTTCATTATGTTTGATAGAAAATTGGCGAGCTAAACCGGAACCGTTAGTTGACATTATTCCAATGTTTTTGGCGAGATAAGAGCGTGAGCTATTTTAGCCCAATAAACGTGAACTGATGCTGCGGCTTTTCAACAGCAGCGTCTTTTATTGGTGAAGTTGGTGAGACGGTGTGTGTCGGTGGTTTCAGGGACATGTTCAAAACTCTAACGTTAGCTAACTGTTGTTTGAATATATAGTGCTTGTTGCCTCTTTCACGCCCCCAATCTGCAGTTGTTAGCAACAAGCCAGCCCCTGTAGTAAAGTGTTAAACCGTGACCCCCTAAAAGGTGGCAAATTATTATTTATTTTTTAGTCTTTTTGTATTATCGAGAAATGTGAAAATGGTTACAAAAGAAAAACAAACTGGGTTTGACTTTGGGTTCTGCTTATTGTATCATACCTAAAGTAAAAAAAAAAAAAAAGTAGCATATTACACTATGAAAAGAAGTTTAGCGTATGATACTTGTGTAGTATTTATCAATGTTGGAAAGTACTTTAGTACATTTACGCAAATACTGTACTGTAGGCTAATTACATTTTGAACCATGTGTATTTTAGTATCTCCATTGAATGATACTTTATACTTCTCCTCCTGCATTGGAAGGGAACCATTGTACGTTTTACCACTGTTTATTTGACAGCAACAGTTCCAGCACTATATAAAGCACTATATGTTGTGATTGATCGAACTACACATTAGTATATTTAGTTGTCAAAGTTCCTCCACCTTGATAAACTATAATATAAAAATACACCTGCATATATAACAGTGACCTTTTGATATAACTCTGATATGGGCAATTCTGCACAATGAGTACTTTTGCCACATTATGTTGCCAATACTTTTCTTTACATTTTAAATTCAGGACTTTTACTAATACTTAAGTACTTTGTAATGTAATATTACTACTTCTTACGTAGCTGATTTGAATGCTTCTGTGTGCATGAGTTCATACTCATAATGCATATCTTATGTTTTGTAAAGCACCTTGTAAACGTAAAACTGCTGTCTCAATGAAGATTTTGTTCATATTACCAATTGATTAACAATACATTTAAATGCTATAGAAGCAAAGATCAGGGTCAGAGGGATTTCTCTGCATGTGGATGTAGTCCACCTTTACCGTCACTAGATGGGGTTAATGAGATTTGCAGAGAACCTTGTTGAGTCTGTTGTGTTCATGTTATAGTATCTTCACCCAGAGTACTTGACAGAGGGAAAAAACAAACAGATTCTTTTGTGCACCATAGACTGAATATTAATTTATTGTCCGCCAAGGTGGAACTATGTCTTTGTCTCACCAAACACAAGAAACAACAAAATAAAGAAAGCAGACGAGCAGTTGGCAAAACAAACACACACAAGATCACATCACCCATTAAAACAGTTCAAGTCAGAGACTGTGGCTTAAATCTTCTCCGTCAGTGTGTTGAGTTCAGAGTATTGATGGGACTTGGGATGGAGGACTTCCTTAAATCCGTTTTTAAATGCCAGAGGGGCTCTACGGCGCCTCCTAGAGCTCAGGAGCTCCAACTGGCTGAAGACAGGATGGGAGGCCAGGAGACTCCTCTGCCTTTCTGTTAAAAGTTGGGGCCAAGGGCTTTTGGGGGTTTGACAACTGTCTCAGTGCACTCTATGTTCCACACCAAAGGCTGACTCATTAATCAGCGTATTGAGACCGTGACTCATTACAGATCCCCCTGAATCCATATATATATGGTTTGACGTTGCCACGTTTTTGGGATATTGGCTTGTTGTTCACTTCTGCTGCATTAAGTATCAAGAACAGGAAATGATCCAGCCTCCTCAGTTTAAGAGGTAATAATGCATTAACACTAACGCTAGTGAGATCTCTAAACATAATGTTTCCTGAAGTCTTAAAAGAATAGTTCGATATTTTGGAAAATCTGCTCATTCCGTGTCTTTCCCAGTTAGATAAGAAGACCGCTATCACTCTCATGTCTGTCTGTTCCAGACAAGGAACCGGCTAGCCTGGCTCTGTCCCGAAGATAACAAATCAGACTGCTGTCAACTGTAAAGCTCACACAATAAAGTGCTATATCTCATATGTTTTACTCTTACAAAAAACAAAAGTGTATCGGCAATAAGTTGGAATTTTTAGAGATTTGAGCGATATTGATCATCTCTTGTAACTTTTGGCAAGAAATGTATTTTTTTTCCTTTTTTTTCCCGCACACACAAGATTTCACAAAATCCATGTAACGGAAGACAAATAAATGTGATCGGAGAGTACAAGACGCCACGGGCTTATTCAACGGGCCTCCCGCTTTTTAGGATGAAAAACAAACAATGTCTTCTGTTTCTTATATGTTCCTTTTTTTCTTTTTCTTTTTTTTAAACCTGCGTCTGCTTGCATCTGCCCTCTAGGAAAGATGTGGCCAGTAGTCCGGCGGATGTGGTCGTGACGGGTGGAGAGTCCTCTCTCCACGTCAAGACTCCCAGAGGCGAGCTGAGCCTTACTTTGCCAGCAGGAGTCACCTACGAGCAGGCATCCTGCACGCCGACACCTGCGGGAGATTCCTGTGACGAGGAGCTGCATTTCCGACTGCGCATCGGTGTCACGCGACACCCAGACGAAGGTAATGTCCGCGGCAACCGTGGAAACGCATTCCAGACACGTGCCACCTCCCTCGGCTTTGCTAGACTCCTCGGTGCCAAGGCGAGAACAAAGTCTTTTGGTAGCTATTTAGAGCTTGCTCTCTATTCTGAATTTAATTGGATTGAGTCACTTCGTCATCCGAGACTGTGAAGGTGTCAATTTTGCTCTCAGGATCCCCAATGGCCCCCTAGCAATTGATCATCAGTCGTGAGAATACTCCCTTTTTAAGTTTTTATCTCATATCATCAAATGTGTACTCCAGAGTAATTGCATAATATCCACAAACTCCCATATTCTGCCGTTTTTCATGTCACTCCCGGCACAAGAAGAAGTTATAGCGGAGGACAGTCGTAGACAAATCAATATCGGACTGATTGTCCGCTTCCTGTCCGAGCCACCTTCGCCACCCAGTACTTTATCGACTCCGTGCTTTGTAGTACAAGGTTACCACCCCTTCAACAAATGCGGCTCATTTATTTGTTTGCCTTTGGCGCTCCATAGATGCGTCTGACAGCGCGATGGAGACTCTCCGGCCGAAAGAGACTTATTGCTTCCACTGCCAGGGCTGCATGACCAGGCTGCTGGAGGACAGGTGAGGAGCAGACGGACGAGGACGAGCGCCGGTGGAAATGGGTTTTTATTTACGCCCTCCTCCTCCGCAGGAAGTGTTTATTGTCGGTGTGACCCGGTGGTTGAAGTGATGAGTCTGGGAAAGGAAAATTGATGGATGGAGCCGAGTCCTCAGTGACTGGTTTAGAGTAACGGAGTCAGTGTGACGTCAAGGTCCGCGCTTCCCATTAAAAAAAAAACAAAAAAAACAATTGTGTTTCTCACCTTGAGGTGGTTCAGGCGGACCGGGGTATTGTTCTTCTAACCCTCGGCTTGTAGCTTTCTCTGGTCAGCAATGTGACATGCTGAAAATTGCAATAGCTGCATTAAAGAGACCCTTGGCCTCTGGCGACGTTTCTCAGCAGTAACCCAATAAAAGTTCCTCAAAACTTTTATTTTTTTATTGTTACTATTATTATTTTTATTTTTTTTGCTTTCAACAAGGGCTCAGGGAAGTAATAATGTGAGGAGAAGTGCCTGGAGCTTAAAAGTAAAATATATTTGACAACATTATGCCTCATTATGCTTTTGTATCGATATGCTCCCTGAAGTGGCTGATCAGAAGAACTAATGCTACCATTGACTGCAACCGTCACAAAGTACCCTGTGAAAGTTTTTATGCTAATGTTGCTTCTACGGAGTGATGAGGTTCATCCAACAATGCAAAGTGGAGCAATGTGGTTCCGTGACACAAATGAAAGACCCATAATTAGCTTTTTGTTGTTTGTTGTTTCTCTTCGTCAGAGAGTTTAAGCGAGTCCTTCCTCTTCCTAATTGCAACTGGAACACCATCGTGGACGACTGGTGTTGCCACGCCGATCCGTTCGCTAACAGGAAGCTCTTGCCGCGAGCAGAGGACTGTTTGCTGGGCGACACCTTCCTCCTGCTGGCCAAAGATGGCGGCTGTGTAGAGACTCTCACAGAGGAGGAGAGCCCGGTTGGGCCGGAGGACGGTCAGGATTCAAAGGTGAGGGACATCCGGAGGAAAACAAGCGGGTTGCTCCTTTTTATTCTGAGGAGGAAGACGTGACAAAGATTCCGAATTCCTGGAAAGCCATGGGTGTTTGAGACACAAATAAGTCTGGATGAACGAATCGTCCCTATGGTTGGCTTTTAGATTATAAGAATTATATCAATAGAAATCATCTTCTCGAGCTGTAGTGGGAGGGCGGGGGGGAAGCAGGGAAAGTTCTAAATGGTCAATCTGATAAAAAAGCAATTCATACCCCCCCTCCTCCCCTCAGACGGCTGCATCAGTGAAGTCAAACTCCAGCACTCTGCGGACGAGGATTGATCTCCCTACTCTTCTATTAGTCATTCTCGGATGGTGCTCTTTGCATGACTGAGAGTGAGAAAAATAGAAAGAGAGGCCGATAGAAAGCGCCGGAGAACAAATGACACCCTGCATGCCGGATAGCTCTCTCTCTGTCTTTCTCTTCTACCTCCCAGCCGGGTTAAAGTGAAAGATCTGTGTGCATCGTGATTGATTTTCAGGTTGTTTTTTTTTATTCTTTACCTGTGTTCCGTACAGAAACCCTGCCGCCGGCTGACACTCGTCTCCTGCAAGAGCTGTTCGGTGGTGCTGGGAGAGGCTGTTGCACCAGGTATACGTCGCTCCCTGGATTATAATCATAATCCTCATTTATTTTTTTCTTTTTGTGCTTACGAGGGTTTTTTCTTTTGTGCCTTCCAGAGACACTGAAGCTGTACATCACACAGGTGGTGGTGGAGCCCGCTGTGGGAGACAGAAAGCCCGAAGCTTCGCTCAACAGGCAGGTTTTTATCCAAACTGCCAGTGGTGACAATTGGGCGTTAATAAAGCCCTTTCTTTTAGAGGGAAATGGATGAAAAGTGGCCGTCGCGTATCAGCGCTGTGTTCAGGCTTTTTCAATTCAGGCTTCAGAGTGAAACGCTTTTAATAACCCTACAGTGGAAGTCTGAATATTTCATAGATTACACACAAGTTTTTTTTCAACCGTCTTTTAAGAACTATTTTGCCGTTTAAAGTTTCCGTACTTGAACTTAATGATTGGCTGCAATGTTTGACTCAGTACTATTCTCATAATTAGTACTGGGCTTACACATGACCATAAAACATTTCCTATTTGTTCCATAACTTTATCTTGAAGGCATTTGGGGAGTAAGAAAAAACTTTTGTCATCTTGCCAAAAGTAATCAGTACCTCCATTCTATTTTTCCTGTGAGTGTTATGACCGAGACATTAATCTGCTCTGTGAAGACGAAACGCATTAAAGGAATGAACATTGTCTCCTTGGGGACAGGTCGCTCTTCGTGGAGCAGACGGTAGCAGCCCGGCTGTTGGGGCTGTCCAGCTCACTGAGCACCTTCCACTTCTCGGTCCAGACTCCTGATGGGAAAGCCTTCCTTTTGGTAAGAACGAGCCGGCGTAATCAGAGAAGCACATGCCGCCCGGGTAAAAAATAGACCACTCGGGTTGTTGATTAAGGTGAAATGTCCGGTCCTTCCAGCGACTTGAAAAAGCTGATTTTGGCCGTTTTTTGCTTCTTTAAAATCAGTGACAAGTGGCTCTATGTAGAGCGACACAGACACACTGCTGCTGCACGTCGTTTACGGGAGGTTTGAGAGTAAAAGTGTGTGCTGCAGTGTTTGTATGCCAATAATAATGCTATTCTAACCACCGCTGGCAGGTGATATTTGTTCGACATTTGCATAAAATGTCCTTCGTATTCCACAAATGGTGTCTTTGTAGGACTTTAAATAAAAACAATAAATAAGAAAAGGTCGTAATAGCAATATAATTCATCTTGTCTGGAATTGACTGACTTCTAAATTCTATAATGAATATAAAATAAAAAGTAACCTGCATCATATCGGTGCTCACATTGTACTTTTGATCGTTCCAACTGAAGGCAGCATTTTTACTCTCAGCCTGTCGGAGCTCTTGGCTCCCTCAGGGAGAGCAGCCTCCACAGCTCAGACTCACTAGTGAGAGGGAGCCTGACTCGACCCCGCTGACTTCTTCAGCGCTGTTTGGGGGGAAAGAAATAAAGACAGCTAAGAAACTCTGTGTGTGTGTGTGTGTGTGTGTGTGTGTGTGTGTGTGTGTGTGTGTGTGTGTGTGTGCGTGTGCGCTAACCTTCCCAGTGCAGGCGCATAGAAGTTTGAAAGGTAAATATTAGTTTAAAGGTGAGAGTGCGAAGAGGGGCGACTTTGCAACATTCACCAGGTTTGCACCCAAACATCATTCCCCCCTGACCTATGGCGTGACCCTGTATTGCTCCTCTTGCAGGTGTGGCTGCTGAACACCGACTCCATGACGGCGTCGGTCCCAGAGATGTGCGTCGGGGCCGAGGGGTCCCTCAGCTCCACAGCTGACAGAGCCCTGAAACTCCTCTACGCCTCCTGCTGCGACACAAGCACCGAGCAGAGCGAGTAAGCGGGTGCTCTTACCCCATCCTCCATCCTCCGCCTTCCCCCTTTTCCAATCTTTCTTTTCCTCTTCTTAATCTTATCCTTTCATCTTTCCAGCGCGCCCTCTCAATCACCACCTGCCTGGGATGAAAGAATACTTTGTTGGCGAACAGATTATTTTTTTTGCAGGCCTCGGAACACTTCGCTAAGGCTCCCTACTCAGACATAATTGTCGGGTATTTTCTTCCGCGAATGAGATTGCCATCAAAGGTGTTTATCGTCTTCCATGTTGTCAGTCGCATAAGCCCCGCTTGTGTTTGTTGCGCACACAGGGGATGTTGTTTTGACGGGAGCGAGGCTCTGTGTGCCTTGCTGTGATGCATTAGAGAGGTGTAGGTGGATGTGCTGCGTGTGGTTCTCCATGTTCAGTACAGCAGCACCCCACTGGAAGAGCCTTCCACCCTCATTATTTTCAACTGAATCAGCACTCGCCGGTTTCCCTCCTCCTCCACCACCTCCTCCTCCTCCTCATCCTCCTCCTCCACCTCCTCCACCCTCCTCCACCCTGCAGCCGCGCGGAGTGAAGGCAGAACAGAGATGTTTTGTTGTTTCGACCGTTTTGACAAGCCCACTGGCTGGCTGATGGAGAATGGGTAATTAGTGGTAAAACTCGCATGAAAGGAGAGCGGCTTGTCTACACAGTCAAAGCAGTAAGGGTGCATTTCAAATGACATGATAAACTGTAGGATGCGGAGGGAACTGATTCACCAGAAGTGCTGCCAAGAGAGACGTCGTCCTTGTTAAACAAGCCACGACAGGATCTTTGGACCAGAGCACCGCTGTTTTTGTCGTAACTCGTCACTTATTTTGTTAATTATTTCCGACTGCCGAGGGGATTTCTAACCCGCGCTAGTAACGAAACGAAGAGACGTCTGTTCTTCGACTGTGTACATTTCAGGCCGACTCGTTCGACGTGTCCTGAGTCGGACATTTTGCCGACGTAAAAATAAACGTGTCAGTGCTCTCTGGTGGACAAACTATGTAATGGTGGCACTGTTTGTAAATTTCGTCCTTGACATTTCTGTGCTGCATTTTCTTGTCATTTAGCGCACAAACGCTGAGCAGTATATCTGCGATGCGCTAATATCGGCCAATTACTTTGTTCGACGGTGCTAAATTTGAAATTCAGAGCATTATTAAAGCGGCAAAAAACAATTTTCTATGTAAAGATATTGTGTAGTCGTAAAGTCCACATGAGCAGATTGAAGTCACTCTTCGTGTGTGTGGAAGTCTTTTTAAGTCTGAGCTTTAAGGTGCTTTACATTTTTACGTCTTGCAAAGCTAAACGCTGGTGTTGCTCGCACTCCCATTTCCCCCACATAATTTACCATTCATCCTTCATCACTCATCTCTGACATTTTTAAATTAAATGTTCTGCCTGGGGAGCTGAATTCCCTGGATGATGGGCCTCTTATTCGGGATACAGTCAGTTACAGTCGGCTGCAGTGTGTGTTGTTAAAACTGCCAATAATTGGCTGGAGAATCGGTGAGCCAGTGCCTAAGTGGATTACGCTTGTCACTAATGGCGGGGACTTGATTATGAGTGAAAGTCGCAGGCACCATCACAGTCGGGTGCAATATGAATGAGGTCTCATGGATATGGAAATTGAGTCTCATGGAAGTTGTATGGGCGACCCCTTTTCTACAGAATTCATTCTGAGCAATCAAACCTTCCTGGAGATAACATTAACTACATTTCCATGCACAAAGAATGAATTAGATTTGCTGTGTGAACAAATCCTGTGAAGATGTTTTTGAGTGGCTAATAGCAATTTTCCCGTGCATGTAAACATTGCTATAGCAGGAGTGTTTCCTCAGCAGGACGCCTTTTTAAATAGACCCGCTAAAACTTGAGAACAATTCCCCCTCTCAGGAACGGCACAGATGGCCAAATGTCACCCGAACAAACTGAATCAGCACCACAAACCGACAGAACATCAATCTTTCTTCTCTCACTCACTCTTCCTCCTCTCCCTTCAGTCTTCTCCTCTCCTCTTCCGTCCTACACACAAACATACGTCGATGCCACAAACGCACGCACGCACGCATCATCAATCCAATTTCATGTGTCCCCAGTTATCTAGTTCAGTTCAGTTAAAAACTGCTTAATTAAAGCATCATGGCGAACGCTTCAACCTGGGATTTCCAGCAGCTATTCCGGGCATTGTCTCGGTTGTGTAATGCTGTGGCGGTCACTATAAATCACTCCTGCTCTCCTCTGTCTGTCTGTCTGTCTGTGTGTGTGTGTGTGTGTGTGTGTGTGTGTGTGTGTGTGTGTGTGTGTGCGTGTGTGCGTTCAGCATTGTAGCTTGTTGGGAGGCCAATGCCATCGGACATCCCGTGGTGCTGCCGCTGAATGTGTGCGAGGAGCTGCTGCAAGTGATTGATGAGAGCAACTCTACACTTCCTGCCTCTATGCGTTGCATGAGGTCCTACGAGGTGAGATGTTTACTATGTACGAACATGGGCAACAGCTGATGATGATGAAGGCATGTTGATAGCGTAGCCATGCATTTTGTTTTACATTTGTAATAAGAAACGTACCTTGATTCTGGGTTATATAAGCTGAAAGTGTTTTTAATTTATCTTTTGTGAAAAGCAGCAGGGACTCTTTTAGCTGACAGCGATCACCTATTTCACTTACTTACTTACTTCCAGCACCCTGTTTATCCGTTATTCAGTAGTGCTTGACTTGTGCTTTTATCCCGCCTTAATTCATTTCATGATTCAGAGCTTTTCAGTTAACAGCTTCGCTCAAGGGATTATGTGGGTCAAATGTAAGGTTTTACTTTTGTCAGCCCGTTTCCCGCTTCTCTATACCTGTAATTGTGCAAAATGTGTATATTTAGCTCGAGTTGCCGAGGAAAGCCCTTTGACTTGAAAATGAGAGGTGTGTTCACTTTGCTGACAACTCCATTCTCCTAGCCCTTTTTAAACACGCTGATGGGTAATTAGTGCCATTATCCTCCACTTCCTGCTCAGAAAGTTTAGCAACTGACTCCCACCACTTCAACCAGCTTTCCATCTGCTAAAAAGTACGAGAACTGGAATAATATATGGCTACCGTTTTGAAAGGGATGTCTGTTGTTGGACGTCATGTGAAGCTGCTTTTGTTGTGAGCCTAGACAGGAGGTGTTCAGTTTAGACGGCAAGCCTTCAAGTGGAGTAACGCGCTGAAGGAGGAGTAGCTCCTTGCCACGAAAACAAATAACCTATGCAAGTGTATGTATGTATGTATGTATGTGTATATATATATATATATACATACATACATACATATATACTACTTATTACATATATATATATATATATATATATATATATATATATATATATATATATGTGTATATATGTGTGTGTGTGTATTATATATATATATATATATATATATATATATATATATATATATATACATATATATATGTGTGTATATATATATATAATAGTGTATATATATATATATATATATATATATATATATATATTATATATATATATATATATATATATAATATATATATAGGGCTCCACTTACACCAGAATGAACCATTCTGATTATTTCACGCCCAGGAGGCTCCTCTCATCTTATAGACTTATTGTGCCTCACACCTTTAAAATACTTACTGTGGGTTTTGCTCTCAGCCCTGAGGATGACAAACTGTGACTTGTCTCACACATTGTGGTACAATGGATAAATAGTATTGTTGTTTTCTGAGGTAACGACATGACAAGAGGGGGGAGGGGGGGAGGAAGGTAGAAATTAGGCTCTGCTGAAATGGAGAAGGCTACACAGAGAGAGAGACACACAGGACACAGTATCTGTCTGGTGGCGGAAGCGGTTACAGCAGCAAAGTGGAGTGTGATAAATCGACACACTTGAACACTTCCTGATGGTAGAGGCTTGCTCTATCGGCGAGTGAGGACAGGAAGGTAATGTGATCATCGGGCCAGCTAGAGTTACCGGAGATGGTCAGAGAGCGTCTGAGGACCAGAGTGCCAGAAGCAGAGGACCAGCATGCAGCGGGGTCTGGACGCTTGAGATGAACTGGAGAGTTGAGATGAGCGAGAAAAGAGTAGCACAGAGGGCGGCTGCTGGGAGCTATGGTTTTCCTACTGATGGCTTTTGAAGGCCCAAGTGACCAAAAGGAAAATTCAATATTGTGTCTGTGCTTGTGGGTCGACATTTTAAAATGGCTATGATAACAATTTTACCCACCAACTTCCTCACTGTAACGGTGCAACAATACCTCCAGATGGATGGATCCGTACAGTCCAGTTCATTAGGGAAAGCAACACACCACCAGATTCAACATATTTAACCCAACAATTCTAAATCACTTACTGTGAAGAGAAAAGGAAGACCTCTCCTCAGGTTTGAAGTGGAGCTATGCTTTGTGAGAGCACCAAACTCTCTGTACTTCATGGCATTTTGATAGGCCGTGGCTGTATATAAGCACAGGTGTAATTAATAACAACAGTATTGCATTTAGATGAGCCAGCTCCAGTGCTCACTGGTACACTTGAACGTACTGAGCCATCATTAAGGTCCTCATTAACAATATGCTGTGCCGAGATGAGTCAAAATGCCTGCTGTGAGTTTAGAATTCTGCGAGCCAGGGAGATGCCAATGTTGCACAATGTGTATCCAGTTCTGCGATGATTAATTAAGGATGGCTGAATTCCATTTCGCTGCTTCAGCGTCAGGCTCCTGGTGTTGTGCATGCGAGCTCACTGCCACACTTTCATGTCCGGGATACTTTAATAGAACGGAGCCACTGTTAATGTTGTAACTGCGACGAGTCAAAATGTCTGCTGCGAAGACAGATTCGACCGGCACCCTGGAACCGGCTCACCTAAATGGCATGCAGTCGTTATGGTTATTAATTACACCTGCTATGATGCCAGAATGTCTGCCATGAAAAAGGTTGTTTAAAAAGGCCACTGCAATATACACGTAACCCCTACTGGCCAAAGAGACAACCTCAAATTCGATGAGAATGTATTTATATAGATTTAATTTAGAGTTAAAGGTGGATCTCAGCGACTGCTCACACAGGACAATATAAGAGTACCAACTCCGATAGCCCAACCCATCTGTAACCGCACAAACACGAAGTTCACATGTAACTGTTTTGAATTCGGTGTGCTTATACGTGTGTTATTCTGGGTAATTTCAGCCCTGCGAGTAGATCAAAGCCTGCACCATAACCCAGCCTGTTATTATTCTGCATGTGGAATGTCTACTGTTGTCTGGGCCGCTGTGTTCCCCGCCCCCTCCGTCCCTGGGCCTGCCAGCGTAATGGGGTGTAAAGTGGCTCAAGCTCAGAGTGTCACCCTTTAGCTTGGGAACAGACAACACCTCCCACCTCCCCGCACCTCATTAATCTCCTCCTCACTCCCACAGAGACGTATGTAGGTTTGACAGAATAGGATCCAAAAACTGCTCAACGTTTCACAATAAAGAACTGAGGGGGGTGGGGTCTATCGATCATGCGTTGCCTCAGTCCTCCTGCAGTCCACACAGCTTCCCACCAGGAGCGGCTGCACTTTGTCGAAATAAATTACTTCCCCCAAGACGCACACGTCTCGATTCATTGCACGCGGACCAATGGCTGAGAAGGGAAATGAATAAACAGTGGGGTGGTTATGTGACGCTGTTCGTAGTCCTTGTTTACATCAAGATATCGCCGCTTGACAATATAACTGAGGCTAATAATGTGAAAATGTTGTAATGGGAATTCAGTGTTTATCTCTAGTGTGATGGGAGTGATGCATACATGATGTTTGAGTTAGATATTCAGTGTATGACGTATTATTGCTGCATTGGTTGTGTATGTGATGCCCTGAGTCTGAGGTTGCTGTGACATATGTGTAAGACGCGTATTAATGTCCAAAGCAGTAGTTACCAGCCTTTTTTCTCTGGCATACTCCCACATCCTTATTAGAAGCCAAGTAACCCATTTTCAACTATTCCTGCAATACTTTTAGCTAACTTTCGACTTTTATGCTACCTCGCTAAATTGTTTTCCATACACTGGCAACACATGGCTTAAAGTTGTTCCAGTATAACTGACTCGGTTTAGGGGGAGATGTGTATTATGCAGCCAGCCTGTTGTAGTTAGTCGCTTATTCGTTATTGTGACAAAGTTAGAAAAGATCTGGGAAGGGAAGTGTTTGGTTGTAAAGTTCGTATATTCAGCATCCAGCAGCAAAACGTAGCTCCAGTTAATGAGTCGCAGACAGACAGAGATTCCTGCTTTCTAGTCGGACATCGTGTCCTTAAGGTGAGGTGGAGTCAAATGCATCATTATATATGTCAGTGAATATATCCATGTCCATCTCTAGTATCTGCTTGAACTGCAGGACTCTCCTGTTTAGTGTAGCAGCTGCAGCTGCAGCATGTTTCTTTGGTCACATTCTACTTTTCCTCTCCTCTTTCTGTGTGTCGCTTCTCGTGTGAAGAAACATTCTTCATGCTGCTTGCCAAGTTTTAGGTGTTTTGCCAACAGTCCCTGGCACCGAGCCTCAAAGAGTATGTGTATGCTCAAAAGACTTCCTCATGGGTTTTTTCCTCATGCCATTGTAATAAACTGTACAATGGGTAATATCTGGGTATTAAATGGTTCTGAGACAAACTACCTGAGAACCTTTTATTTGAGACCATTTGAGATTGTACTCAGCAGGAGCAGGTGGAACACTGTTCTGAGTTCACCTCAAACTCCCAAAACACAAGTGAGTGTGTTTGTCTCTGCATCGAGCCTAACGTTAGCTTGTTTTTCACGTATTAGCTTGCGTTAGCACTTGTTCCAGTGGACCTAACCAGACCTGCATAACCACAGTTATAAGATACCTTTAACACTTTTTTCTTTCAGTGCCAATGTTTCCTTTTAAATCCTGGTCTTGTTTTCAATGCCAAATTGTATTTCCGATGCCAACATTTACCGTCACTGTTCAGCATCTATCTACTCCAATTTTATACATTCACACTTTGGGGCTTCCCAGTGCAGCCACAGCTCTAATGTTAGCCACTCTAACGAGTTGTGGGTCGTGAAGAGGAACACAATACCATCTTTCCCAGCTTCACCCTCGCAACCTCCCTGGCTTCTCTCTTCCGTCTAGATTCCCGTTGCTCTGGTTCCTCATCACACTTTTTGCCCTCATTCGGGGACTCCCGAGTTCACCTCTAGTTGCCGTTTGTTATCATTTGTATGAATTACCATTGATGCGCTCGAGCGGTGAGCAGACACTGGCATGGGGATGGAGAAGACAGGGCCTTGAGTGGGGCAAATGCCCTCATCCATCATCCCAATATAGAGCCCTCAGTGGAGCGCAACCATTGTCTGCAGCAGGCAAACACCCAGGAACAGCAGATGGAGGGAGAGGGAGGGAGGGAGGGAGGGCGGGCAGGGCAGAGCTGATTCGTTTTCTATGCTTTGTTTATCTGCATGTGTGTTTTTGAAGTTGATTAAATCTCTACCACCTGTGGTGTTTTTGTTGTTTGAAGACAGTAATTGCAGATAATGGGTTTCTGTGCTGATCAGCAGACCGTAGAGATCCAGTACATCTGTGCTTTGAGGAACGAAAATCCCCATTGTGCAGTAAAGCCTGGGGGTCATTCTATTTTCATTCCATTTCCATGTGTCTCAAGTAGAGCGACGAGTAGATTTTAACATTTTCTAAACGTTTGCCTCTTGTCCATAGGTGGCGTATCTGAGACTGTGAGGTCAAAGGGCCGATGCCAGGAGGTCAAGACTCCACTCGTCCCTCTCGGAGAATTCACGAAGATCTGGGACGGCTGACAGGGGAACTTTTGTGAACACGTACTGTATGCTTGTATCAGGTGATATCAGGTGATATCCTGCACAGCTTTCCAGTAAGTATGGGATTGCTACAGAAATAAAACGCAGTGAGCGTGGAATAGTTTCTTTAATCATACCAAGTTGTGGTTTCTGGTTGCCTCTGTCAACATGTTTGGTCGTGTGTCATCACCTGCAAACGGATTCATGTTGAAACAGGTGGCTGCGACGCTTCAAAGCGTTGAAGCATATCCAGTAAATGCAGAACTGGAAGAGGATGACGGCACCATCAACATTGTTATTCATAGAATAGAAAGTTGCTTCTCGCTGTAGTCGTTTATCATTTTTAATCCTAATGTATGATTATACCAGCATGTATGTCTACATTGTATGTTTGTCCCTTCCTAAGCTTTATTTTGTATTTTTCTTACCGTTCTCAACCACAATCGATTAAACTTTGTTTTTTTGAAAGAATCACCTCTTCCTCTCTTTTTTTCTATCTGCAGGAGAGCTTGATATGTGGGACATTGTTCTTGAGTTGGCTCTTGGTGAAAGCTTATTATAGAGGCACTTCAGCCCCAGGGTACAGCAGTCCATCCTCCACTTGAGTGTAATTGCAGCTTGTGAAGCTAGGTGATTTTTGTCTCGTCGTGGGTTTATTTGTGTGTGCCAATGATTGATGGTGTTTATGTAACACGCGTAGTAGCGAGAATCATTGGGGAAAGTGTATGGTTAAATCACCTTCTGATGTTCATCATGATCTGGGCTGGTCAAGTAGCTCTTACAATATGTCAAAGTACTGACTCTAGGGAGGGCCAAGTCGGTCTGTCATTTGGTCAGTCAAACCTACTAAAGACTAAAATATCTCAACAACTATTGAATGTGCTGCCATGCCTTTTTATTCAGACATTCATGGTTCCCAGAAGATGAATCATATTGGCTTTGATGATCCACTGACTTTTCTGATGGTGCCATCATGCAGTTGACATTTTTGGTCTCAGTGAAATGGCACCATAACTATCAGATGGATTGCCAATACATTGTCATGGTCATCAGAGGTTAAACTCAATATCTACCAGCTGCCGTGGCACAACATTTTGTACAAACATGGTTCCCAGATGATGTATCCGACTGACTTTACTGAGCCTCTGAATTTTCATGGAGCACCACCGTGTCTCAACAACTATTGGAAGGATTGCCATGACATTTTTGTACACACATTCATGTTCCCCACAACATTAATTTTGATGACCTTTTATTCCTTTCGTTTAATTTGAAACCAAATACGAGTATTATAAAATAAGGGCATTCCCTTCAGCCTCAGTCGTACTTTGTGTTAATTAGCCATTGTTAGCATACTGACATGCTAAACTAAGGAGGTGAACATGGATGGAACGTTGTAGCTGCTAAACATCAGCATGTTAGCTTGTGACATTAGCATTTAGCTCAACGCACCATTGTACACTACAACCTCAGAGCTCCTAGCATTTCGTTAATCTTTATCTGTAATCATGTTATGTTTTTATATACAGTAGGTACATGTTTCCTAATATATATCTTATGATGTGTGACATTTGAAAGCTTTGGCTTTTTCTGTAAATCAAGATGAGACCATTTTGACTTTGTTAACCAGAATAACTGCCTGCAGAGCTCAGTCAGTTGAGTAAAGCAAAGTGATCCGTTACTGATCCTGATCACTGCTGGAGCTTACGATGCTCACACCTCTACTTCATGGCTTGTGAACACGACATCTAGTCCCCATAGGTTATCGCTGACCAGTAATGCAGCATAATATGTTCCTGCGTGTCTATTTTTACAAGCTTTTAGTAGAGACGCGGGGATCATTTTTTCCTGCTCCTGACTGCATGCCTGGATCTGCAGAATTCTGATCCGGCAAGTGACAATTACTTTTAAAAATACAAAGAAGTATTGTGCCCACTGAGGCTGCAAAGCATAGAGTGAATTGGCTAATTAAATACATCCAACGCTGAACCGTCAAGGGGTTCTCATTTCCTTTCTGCCCTTTCTCCACAAGTGCAAATGAAGTAGGCTCTAAATAACCCATTTGTTTCAAGCCCGCTGAGCAGAAGGAGCTACTCCACATTACTTGCTGCTCCTGTTTTTGAACACACTGAAAAGACGCAGTCACCCGGGAGCCTTAAGGAGTTTCAGACACTCTTTGTCTTTCTACCCTTGATGGACGATGGAAGTGTCAAATTAAAAGTTTTTTGGCCAGTACCTTCTGTTGACACTGTGCAGCTCATTAGCCTTTTCAGTTATCTCATGAAAATATCAGTCTGAACAAAGGTCTACTCCATATTCAGCCTCAGTAATTACTTGTCCATGGCTTGAGGACAGTTTTCGCTTGCTCTCCTTTTACATGTGTACAGTAGATTTAAGGGGGAAAGCCACTTAACTGTAGCCACTTTGAATGCCATAGACTTGTGCTGTTGTTCATTGCTTCACATTTCCGTTGAGGGCATCATCATTCTGTAGGATGGTGCTGCATCTTTGGACAGACATCTCTGTTGTGATGAGTGAACTTATAACTTTGATCTTGTTGAACTTCATGTTTGTCCACACATAACTCACCCACCTTATCATGGCACTAGATGAAAAGGATTCACCAAGGTTTAGACAATTCATTTTGAGGGGCACATAAATTCCTATAACTTTCATGCAATTCATACAATAGCTGTCAAGACATTTCACTCAAAACCACAAATGTCTACCTCATGGTGGAGCTACAGAAAAAGTCAGGGGATCACCAAACTGTTAAGATTGTTGTTTGGGAACCACAAATGTGTGTACCAAATTTTGTGCCAATCCATCAACTAGATGTTCAGATATTTTAATGGGGAAGTAAAAACATTTGACTTGCTGGAGGCACTAGATGAAAAAAATCAGGGGTTAACCAAAAATATTAAGACTCACCTTCTAGGTACCAAGAATATCTGTACCAAATTTCATGGCAATCATTCTAATAGTTGTTGGGACATTTCACAAAAAGACAAAAATGTCAACTTGTTGGTGGTGCAAGAGGAAAAGTCAGGGGATCACCAAAGTTAGTGGGGACCATGAATGTATGCAAAATTACATGGCAATCCATACATTTGTTGTTAAGATATTTAAATCTGGAACAAAGTGGTGGTCCCACTGACATCCTTGGAGCCATGCAACTAGCGTGGCTAAAAGCCTCACAACAAAAACATGAAACGTACAAATATCAAGAATACATTTATATTTAAGTTCCTTAAATATTGTGGCTCACCTGACAGCAAATATATGCAATTGTGTCATAGTTTACTTGGCAAGGAAGAAGTAAAATCTGAGAAACAACCTTTCTATCTTTTAGTACCTAGACTGGGACTGAACAGTGTAACTCGATGCAACTCATCATCCAGAACTCCCTGCTTCCTCTGTGACTTCCCTCCCATTGGAGATAAATGTCCAGTAATACCACATGTGACATCACACATATGGAGTGATCAAGTCTACGAGCGCCACAGTATGAATTTCAAATTGGATTTTCCAGGCCTTTGCCTTTGCTAATGTGTTTGATATTATTTTCGGATTAGCGAGACAGCGATGTGTGAGATTACAACGTGGCCACTGTAGAAAGAAAGATATTTTTGGGGGAGGTCAAGCCATAAAGCTTGTCTTATCTCTGAGAGGAAATGAGGCATTAGATTGAGTTCCTGTTTTAGTCACCCAATCCTAATGGGTCATCTATCCTGAGAATCTTGGAGTTGTTCTACAAAACAGGGATCACAGAGTCTTTGCTTTTCTCTTCTTTTTCTGAGTCACTATGAGGGTGAAAAGTCCAGACAAAAACATAGTATTGAAGTCACTGTTGTTATACCCATAGTTGTCATAGTGTTGGACAAGTGTTATGGTTTCTTCCTGGGTTTAAGAATACTGCACTATGATCTTACCCCTCTGCCTGGATCATAAAATGTGTGTCTTCATTGCACCCATAAAATGTATTGCCTTTGCTCTTGAAAAGCCAAATACCTCAAATTAATTGGGTTTCTGAATTAAAGTATATTACGTTATAAGATGTCCCTGTATGACTTTCCATTGTAAAACTTCATATACAAACCATTGTTGTCACATATGAAGTGCCATGCAAATTAATTGCATTCCTTAATTGAAGCCTTTTTCTTGGACCCTTTGTCCCATGCTGAAATATAGTTTTGGAGAGATTGCCATGAAATTCTGTACGGACATTCTGATCCCCAGAAAATGAATTCGAATGACTTTGGTGATCTTGTGATTTTTTCCTGTAGGGCCACCATGAGGTTGAAAATCTCTAGTACCGGCACTCATGGTTCCCAGATGATGTATCTTAATGACTGTGGTGATTCCCAGACGTTTCCTATATTGTTTGCATGTTAACACTATCCTTGTGAGCATGTTAGCATGCTGATGTAAGCATTTAGCTGAAAACGGTGCTGTTTCCAAGTAAGGAAAGCCTCAGAGAGCCTTTAGCACAGCTGTAGACTCTCACTCTTGTTTTTTCCAAAGTCATACTGTCTTCCCCTTTAGCTTCCCCCAAT
Source organism: Ophiodon elongatus (assembly GCA_016806645.1). NCBI lineage: Eukaryota > Metazoa > Chordata > Actinopteri > Perciformes > Hexagrammidae > Ophiodon > Ophiodon elongatus. The sequence goes on from JACSYO010001629.1 coordinate 1,110,302, forward strand.
TGACCCATAACTTTAACAACCACCACCCCACCTCCTACACCCATATCGCAGCCTCTCTCTCTCTGCAACTCCCCTGTCTTGGCTTTTCTAACAAGGCCATGGGGCATATCAGTGGGGCCTTCAGGGGCTCATTAGTTTGTCCATTGGTCTTAACAAGTCTCAGTGGCAACCTTTGAGCAAACCCATGCCAAGCCTTCCAGCAGGACAGGCCACCGAGTCAACCAGCTCCTGGGGAAGAATGACACAGCTGCCTCTGAGAGCACGATGCAAGAGACCCAACTCCAAACAGACATCAAAAAAGCCCTTTTTGGAAATGATAATGCTTGCGATAGCGCTGTGATAGAGAGAAAACTGCTTACTATCACGAGTGACTGGTCTAATGTGAGAATACATATGTGAGAATGATACTTGTCAAATGCATCAGCAATATTTCTGTGGTTTAGGTTGCAGAATGCAGCTTTTGATTCTCAAAACATGATGCAAAGGCTCAGTTCTACATTTGGAAAGAAAGTGCGGTGGTAGTTGGGCAGACAGACGCGTACTGAGTTGAAAGCTCTGGTCTGACAGGCAGGAGACATTTTGAGCTGACAGCTGACAGAGTAGATGGAAGCCCTGCTGGAAGTGTGGTGTTAGAACGCTGTTTCTGCCGCTGCTGCAGCTTGATATCTCCTCCAGCCCGAGGGAAGATGAATCGGCTGCTGCTTCTGAGTCTGGAGACGGAAGAGCTTTTGCATCACTGTCAGTAAGGGGGGCGGGGGAGCAAAATGCTTATCAGCGGTTATGTTCGCCATGTATTATTATGGAAAAATAAGAAGTTATGTTTTCTGTAGCTGTTAATCTGCATTCCTGGAAGATATGCACATAGTGTGGGCTTGCATTCTAGAAACATTGATTCAAAATGAACAAAATGCTTTTCTAAATGTAGAAGATGGGCATAGAATAAAAAAAGATGAAAAAAAAAAACTAGATCATTCAGCTGTGTCCCATGAATGAGATGACAGCTATATGGACTGCTGTACTGCCCCTGCTTCAGGGAGGATCTAAATGAGGGATGGGTAGAATTGGGAACAGGAAGAGACGGAGAGGGAGATGTTAACGACAGGGCAATCTGTCAGCAATCACGGCTGAAACAAATGATCCAATTTATCCAGACTCATGTCTCCTGCGTGCCTCATGGGTGCATCCACAGCAGCTTTGGTGTGGCTATTGCCATTTTGGACCTTTGAAATGAAAAGTGTATGAACAGCAAGAGTGAGTTGTGAGTGTGCCTGTGTTCAGCTCAGCATTTGATCTCAGACCTCACCCATAACTCTTGTTTTGTTCTGTAATTTCACTCCACCTCAGCTGACTCCTTTCGATATGAAGGAGTAGCGCCTCAACTCCAAGTTCCCCCCTGATGTCCAAGCTCCTTACCCTATCTCTAAGGCTGAGCCCGGCCACCCTACGGGAAAAAAATATTTCGGCTGCTTGTATCCGAGACCTTGTTCTTTCTTTCACGACCTAGAGTTCGTGACCATAGGTGAGGGTCGGCACTTAGACCACCCGGTGCAGGACCAAGACGCTGGATCGGTGCGGCCATCTTACTCTCACTCGTGAACAAGACCCCGAGATATTTGAACTCGTTCCCTTGCGGTAGGCACTCCATCCCCACCTGTAGGGAGGCGATCCTGAGACCCCTGAACCTGATGTTCTCCACCTCCCGGCTGCGCCTAGATATCCTGTCCATGAAAGTCACGAACAGGACCGGTGATAAAGGGCAGCCCTGGCGGAGGCCAATACCCACCGGGAACGTGTCTGACTTATTGTCGAGAATACGAACACAGCTCCAACTGCAGTCGCGCCCACTTACATCTTTCCATTGACTTTGTATGCAATCATGCGACCTCTTAAATTTGCTTTGTGTTCTGTCTGAACACACGGCACGAGTCTTGCAGCCATGCTAGTGGCTCTTTGACGCTGTACTTTAACCCTGTGGTGCTTTGAGCTAAATGCTAACGTCAGCATGCCAACATTGTCACAATGACACAGCTAATGCGTTAATGTTACATTGGTATAATCTTTTCATGTGCAGCTAATCAAGCATGTTAGCATGCTAACATTTGCCAATTAACACTAAACACAAACCAGCTACGGCTGATTAGTTTTATTCATTTTTATTTGGTTATAGACCAATGTATTAGCCACGTCGCTAGTTGTGACAATACATGGCCAAGTTTTCACCCCAAACGTTAAAACAAACGGGATAAATTAGATGTCCATCTTTCCAGCATTTTTAGATCACAAGAGAAACTGTAGCCAGGGAGAGCAAAGCGACTATAGGGCACAAAATTGCTCAGCACACTTCTCTCCTGTCCTCCCCCTCTCTTTCTCTAGGAGCTTCAGCTGATTGTCGCCCCGGGATAAAGAGGCCCTCTTTTTGTGTCGCAGACCTGACCCCTAGAACCCTACAGCAACTCATCCTTCTCACGATAAATCCAAGAAAAGTGGAAACCTGGAACAAAAGCGAATAATAGGCAGAGACATATCGCCACTGGCCAACCAGGAACGGTTTCCACGGTTTCTGTTTGTGCATGCATGCCAGTTTGTGTGTTACCCATTGCTTCTTGCCAAATAGAGGCCTTTTGTCTGTTCCAATATATTTCCATGAATCTATCTTTAGAGGGGATGAGACCGAGCCCAGTTTTCTGAATGGTTCCAGGACTGTGCACATTGTGAGTCTCTGAGGCATTAATGTTTTTGAGGTGCGAGAGTCCCATTTCCTGGAGCTTCTCCTAAATTACAGTTCCCTCCAAACGCAGGTCTCCCAGGCAGCTCGTTCTATTGGACAGACGCCTTTGTTTAGTGGAGGGTTTGTTGCTGAGAAAGAACTGAGCCACTCGCTATCCCACAGAGGTGACAGGTGGAGGGGAGGACGTTTTCACAATTTGAGAGCATCGTCTCATCTACTTTATTGTCAAAGTGTCCCCACCCCTTATCTGCCACAATGTCTTTTTACAGCTCAGGGAGAGAAAATGACTATAATATTATTTATTTTTACGTGCATTTCCTTGGTCTTCTTTTCATATTACTCACCTTAATTGTCCTGGGACGGCAGGAGCATCATAATATATATTTTTAAAGTTAGGAAAATCACACTAATGAAACAGCTCGAAACCATTAGGGGTTTATTAATGGTTGAATACAGAGTTTTTCAGCCACAGAAGAAACCTCTAGTTTTACCCTGTTCAAGTAATCCCACATTTTTGTGCATTATTTCTGGGTTATTTAACCAAAGGTCTGGAAACCAGGCTGCGATATTCAGGTGTTCAAACCTAAATGGTGGACCTGCTTGTCTCCACTGCCTCTCGTCTATGACAGAGTCGGTCCTCACGATGCCTCCGGCTACGGATCTGGTAGCGCATTGTGTCTACTTTTATAGCTTCTGTAACAAAGTTAAGGAATGATTCACTTCAATTTGCTCAAAGCTACATGTGCTGCACTATATGTGGAGAATGAATCATGGTCATGATATAAAGCGTTAATGTAATTTTTGCAGACGAAAAAGGGAGGAAGAGAAAGCCAGTTTCTTTTCTACTGCTTTAATTGCACTGCATATTATTATCTGCGGGAGTTAGCTGGGACATTTTTTTTTTTTACCAGGGATGTCTTTGTAATTACCATACACTAGTTTTAATTGTCACACTTAGCAGTACCATACTGTGGTTTCTGCACACGATAATCCTAATCTGTCTCTCGTACGCCCCTGAATTTTGTAGAAGTGCATCACTAAATTGCTGGAACACCACTTTAATCGTTTTAGTTGCTTAACAACAACCAACATCTTGTAAACTAAACTGATAAAATCAACCCTATATAGCTTCTGAAAAGACAAAGCAACGTAGTTTTTATATTCCCAATGAAAAGCCTCATTCATAAGAAACAAAAAGCACCCTTGTTCAATTCAATACATTCAGGGGTTTTGCTGCTACAGCCTCACTTGGTCTGGTATGACCCGTAGCTTATGATGGCTAATGTAAGCTAGTTCTAGGTAGATTTAGCGTTGTCTGACTTTACAGAGTCAGTTAGCTGACTTTATCGGGTCTCTTTTAGGGTACATTTTAAAATGACAGACATGTAATCAGCTATTTTGGACTTTAATTCCAGACAACACCTCATAAGAGCAAGCTGAAATCAATCGCCATGTGTAGCTTTTGTCAGCGAGCCGCACAGCTCCCTGCTGTTTTCATACCACTAAATGATGCCTCTCGGGGATGTCAGTGGCTCAAGCAGGGGATGTTATTACAGCAGCCTTTTTTCCTCTGATCTTCCTCCGTCTCTTATTTGTCATCCCGTAGCTCCTTTATCACTTGAACAGCTCCGACGCCACAACGCTGCGGACGAGAGCAGCAGGCCATGAAGACCGGGCTTATGTCACCACTGTTGTCGTGGGTCGCGGGGTCATGGTGCTTTGCAGGGCGTAGTATGCACACCTCATCAACGATGGTGGTGAACACGCAGCTCCTACAAAGAGAGGGGCGACTAACTGGCCAGCAGGGACGATGATGTGATTACAGTGTGTGTGCATGCACGGCCGATCTGTTGTCATTAACATTTTACACTCCTCTTTGTAACATCAGTGTACCACAGTATTGTTGCCTGTGGCTTTGGCCTGCCTGCAACCCTGCCAGCCCTGTTCAGGATCACTGCTGATGAGCGCAGGATGTCTGAAAACTCAGTTAATGGGCACAACGAGGAGGAAGCGTTTCATTTTGCCACAGCAGCTGTCTGCTTGACTTTGTACACCCTTACACACACACAAACACAAACACACACACACACACACACACACTAATTAATGTTTGCGTTTACCTGATGTCCTTGAAGGTAAATTCCCTCGCAATCTGCAGCTCTGGATTTTCAAAAAGTTGATTTCTAAAGCGTATTTCAAAACAACCAAAGGTTGCACAAATATTGGAGCAACATCTTTATATTAATATACATACACATAATACACACAACAAATATTTATGTATTCAGTGAGGTTATGTATTAATGCACCAAGAGTGAATATACTGTCGTAACGTTTTGTGCAAACGACCTTGTTATTTTGAGATATCAAGAAATGGTTATGAACTAACAACGCCACAACAAAATTGATTCAGGATCACAATTAATTAAATTATTTCTGTTATAGGTCACACATTGTTGTGAGGATGTCACTAACCCTAACCCTAATGATTAAAGAAGTATTCATATCCTATCATAACCTGTGTTGTATTTTTATGGTATTTTTACAATGAATGTTTTGTATATTATCCTTTTGTCGATCATATTTTTTAATTATGCATATAATTTACATAAAAGTAGCAATGCCATAATTAACATATTATATATAAAAATCCTGGCTTTAAATTTATCTTAAGCAAAATTAGAAAAATCAGCTAAATGTACTTAAGTGACAAGAGTAGGGCGTCCCGGTGGGCTAGTGGTTGGGACTCATACTACGTATTTACTAGATATATGTACCCCTCTCTGTCTCACCTTATCTTTACTGTCGTTATTAAAGAAAGAAAAAAAAAAAGAAGAAAATATAAATAACAAAACAAAATTATTCATGAAGCAAAATGGGTCCTTTCAGAGTGTTAAATAGTTATGTATATATTAAGGACAATTTTACTCATCCATTAACATTAAAGCAGCATTAATATTGTAAGAGGAGCTGACTGAACCTGCTTTGTATACTACTGGGTATTCTCTGATATAGCAGTGGATCATATCTTATACAGACCTCACCTCATTTCTTTAATATACATAATTATCCTCCATCAAATCATAGAGAAGTTTGTGGGGTAACAATGCCCCTGAGACATCATTTCATAGGACTCATTTGAAATAAATTAATCTTTGACAAATGGTGACTCTGAGGGAAGATAAAGGGAGGGAGAAAGCATCAGGAGAAATGACACATTTTGTCTCAAAATGCAGTGACTTCACCACATACCTTTGTGGTAACTGAATTGACACCCATTTTGGTTGCCCACTCATGGACCCCGTAAACCATAAGTTCAGCTATCAGATCAGGCTTTCTGCTCGTGTTTATCCCCCACATTGTTTAGGGGATTTGCAGGAGGAGCGTGATAGATTCATTCCTCTTGGGTTGCACTCTTTGCATGCTCTGGTGAATTGCAAGAGTTTGGTTTTATCAGGAGAAAGTGCAACTCAAAAGGCCAAGTAGTAGTGACAACTAACCAATAAGAAAGTCTAAGCTTGGTGTGTGACGTTACAAAGAAAATGTATGGAACATGTGAGCTGGTATGTAGAGTGGGCAGCACCTGACAAAAGCTAATTTAGTTTTTATCCCTCTCATCTCGGATTGGCTCTTGTACAGAGGGGTAACCGGAGAGATCCTAATTGCCCAAAGCGTTGGCTTGTGGACGGTAATAGAGGCATCGTCAAGTACTATCTGATATCTACATATGAAGCTCATGTTACACAGCACTTTAGGAATATTGCATTTCATCTGTCGGGAGGCTGTCTGAGCCTGCACTGTATCTGAAGCCTATTTCATTATTCTCCGGAGCCGCTGCCAGACTGCTAACACTGCTCTGCTGGCATGAAGACTCGTCTCATTTCATACGGAGAATAGAAAATGACAAGATGGAGCGCAAAGGGGCAGAACGACGTAGTTGACAACTGGGGGCCGAGATTGTAACTGGAGAAATGTGAACGTGAGTATTTTCACATGCACTGAAGCTCTCAGGAGAGTGGGCTCCATTAGAGGGCTGGGTTATTACACATATGGAAATATGTGACAAGCTGAAGAGCCCTGAAAGTGACAGAATATTGTGAAAGGTTATTAGACAACATACATACATACATACACCCACTCATGGACCCCCTAAACATGGACCCCCCTAAACCATATATACGTATATATACGTGTGTATATATATATATATCTATATATATATATACACACGTATATATATCTATATATATATCTATATATATAGATATATATACACGTATATATACAGTACATATATATATATATATACATACACACACACACACAAGGTATACTGGTATATAAACTCTTGTTCTCCTGTTACAGTACAGTAGCTAACACAATACACAGCTAGCAGGCCAGCTAGCACTACTTAGTAGTTCACAGACTGATCATTTAGAAACTATCCAAATCTATCGTATCTCTCTTGTCCTCATCAAGGAACGCAATGTAAAGTCTTGGACTTTTTTAACCTTCAAAATTTGTAGATTAATGTAATTTAATGTCTCCTTTCTCATGGTGTCAAATGAACTTAATACAAAAGTTGGAAACTTGGTATTAGCTAGCTAAGGTGGTTATTGTTAGCTTGCTGTCTAAAATGCTTCAGCTAGCTAGCGTTAAAGAGTTTGCACTGTGATGCCACGGCAGCAGTACATGGATGACGAGCACACGGCACAAAGTCTATGGACATGAATCAAATTCTAAATGTGCCGTTTGCCAAGTCCAACGATATAGGCATCGGTTGAAATAAGGAATTGGACGATAAAAAACAAGGTGAGGTCATGTTGTTTCACTAGCGCTCCTGATGAAAAAAACCCAGATGTGAGATCAGCTGTAACATAGTGATGAAGAGAACAAGAAGACATTGTTTCCCTAGACTAAAAATGTACAAGTCCAGAGGGGCGCAGGTTTTCCTATGAGGCCTCGTGTAAAGAGCTGTGAAAAATCATTTCAGGCAACACAACGAATTTGTATTTCCTCTTTGAGTGTTGTAGCCAGAGGACTTGAACCAGTGTCCACTTCAACACCTCTTGTACCAACAGATTAATGGCAGGAACACAGCTTTCATACTCCGTGTGGATCAAGTTACACCGTTTCTCCAAGGCCTGCTGAGCGTTCTAATTTGGCTGGGGGAAGAAAAAACAAGCCAAAACGTTTTTTAAATGGGAGTTTTGCACCACATGACCTTGTAAAAGCATTGTAGGATGGCGCGATGGAGCTCCTTCTGGCTGTCTCTGCGCCCGGTGCCTCGCTGTTGCGCTGCTCAGGTCATTACTCACTGTGACAACAGCCGCTGATCTACATCATATTACCAATCGTTTAATGTTGTTCCCCGCTGATCGTATGGCCTCGCTAAAAAACAACCGAGAGGACTGCCAGTGCTAAATGCATCATATCGATTGTTAAAGTGCTTCCCTCAGCAAACCCCCTCATACTGCTGGGCTTGTTTTGGAAAACTTTTTATTTTTATTTTTGCTTCGCAGCTGCATTTTGTCATTCTGGCGATCGTGTCCTGCACTTTGAGAAAATGCGCACACACACACACATATGCAAACTAGATCCGTTCCTATTTTACCTCCTGAGGTGGGAAGCACTTATACGTGTGACAAATAATACTAGTCTTCCATTCTTCTTTACAGACCTGACCTCATGCACGCAAACAACAGAAAGCAACCAGTACAGACATTACAATTATCTTCTCAATCTGTTTTATGTATCCATCTGAGGTGCAACACACCCCTTTACCAGAAGTAAAAATAAAATATAAAATCGGCCTGTGCGCTGTCACATGAGATGGGTAAAAATAAACACTTGCTCTTGGTGGTGGTGGCTGGTGGAAGAAAATGTACAGAGGCACACACACACACACACCTCAAGTGGTGTTTAGGTTGGAGCATGTCCACGGGGAAATCCAAACACGTTAGAGTGGAAGATAGATTACCAAAATAAACTAACTTTGAGCTATTACTTAAGCTAACTTCCTTTTTTAGCACATTAGCCTGTGGAGTCTTCCTTAAAAGGATGCATTACGAAGAAAGTGTCATAAACACGGAATACAACATTTTGGGTCTTTTTTTTTGTCTTCTATCTTGACAGATGAGAAGATCGATACCACTCGGGTATCCGTTTCTAGTCATAAAGCTACAGCTCAGGGACGGTTAGCGTGGCTTAGCATGAAGGCAGCTAGCCTGACTGTAAAAACATCCACCTACCAGCACCTGTAAAGATAATTAATGAAAATCTAAATAATGGATTTAACCCCCAGAGAAACAGAAGTGTAAAAATAAGACGTTGTGGTTTAATGGCGAGTTGTGTGTTGGACTACTTCTTGGCCAGGTGCGGTGACTTCCTGGAGCAGTGTTGCTTGGCGACTTTCTCGCTAGATTTGGCGACTTTTCAGACCCTATTAGCAATTTTATTATTAAAAAGTGCCTAGCGACAAATTTAGCAACTTCATCAGACCATTTGGTGAAAATATCTACAGATATTTATTTATATATATATATACACACACACACACAATATGAGTGATAATTTGGAAAGAAACCACCTCAAAAGGGAAATTATCAAAGATCAAACCAGAAAATTCAATGCCAAATGTATTTTATTCTTCACTCATATCAAACTTAAAATAAACTCATTACATTTCTCAGTTCAGACAGAGGAAAGAAATAGCCGCCGTTACATTTAATTACATTTTGTAAACGCACAATGTCAAACAGACATGCATAATAGTACATTCCTTTACTGAATTGTAACCTACTGATTATACACCCATTACTTGCTAAGATAGTGAGTATGCAGCTGATTGAAGGGCTGTAGGCATCCTGGCTTCACCCATCGAGTGTAAAAGTGATTAGAAGGTAGATAATTTGTGCTCAGACGTTGTAAATAGCTGTCCATTCTGGGCTGTGGGGATTGGATCGTGACCCAGCGTAAACACAGCGATGGTCTAACGTGTTTCCATGAGCTCGGGGTAGACGGTGTTATCAGGTCCCGATCAGACTTCCAGACATTCGAATCCAGATAGTAGTTGATCTAAAAATTTAAATTGAGCTTCCTTTCTCTGCCACCTGATTGCCGTCTCGGCACAAACAGTGCTCTATTGTCATTTAATTGGAGCCAGGCGGCAGTTTGATCATGAAATTCTTCGTTAGGCATCAGTCTTTCTAATGAGGATGAACATCAGACACCCATTCCTGATCTCTTATGTTATTGTTGCTGAATATTTTTGACATAAACCATTGAGGCAAGGCAATTGTTGGGTGTTGCTGAGAGTGTGTTGATTTCTAACCTAAGATGAGCTGTAAAAGCTCAAGGCCAGCTCCTCCTCACCGCATCGGTCGGGACATCGGCTCATGTACGGGGGAGAACAAGTGAGCGTAAAAAAGAAACACTTATCGCTTCCTGCTGAAGAGCAAACACGAGAGGGCACTTGATGGTCGGGGCCCAGCGTCCACACATTAATCAGTCTCTAGTAGTTTGAAAATGCAACGGAGATGCCACGCTTCACACACACACACACACACACACACTCTCTCTCTCTCTCTCTCTGGGTCCCAGGTTTGAGTTCACGGAAGAGATGTATTGAAGGAAAAAAGCGCCAGCTCCCATTTAGACCGGCCCATTGATCCGTTGTGCTATTGAGTGCTGAGAAATCGACACAGAAATCACCCGTGTGTGCCTGATAGATACGTTGCCGCGGCGCTCAGAGGCAACACGTCAACATTTGCTATGTTGAGTGACGACTGACTTTTAAGACACGAAAAGGTTGTGGAAGATTTTATTTTTTGCCGTACGCGTCCGACCTTTCGATTCACCAACTGGTGTGCATTCTTTGTGTGTGTGTGTGTGTGTGTGTGTGTGTGTGTGTGTTGAGTTTTAGCTGTAAACATGTTCCCATTCTCTCACTACAAAGATGCTTGTTGCCTACTTGCATCATCGTGATCAACCATCAGCGCAGGAAGATTTTGGTGTCTAGAATTAAAGTTGATCAGGACACTTTTTCTTCAGAAGATTAAATCAATTCTCTTCCAAGAGTAAAGGTCGCCCAGGAAAGGTCAGTGTATTATTAACATTTTACACCATAAGCTATCGTGCAGTTACTGAACATTCTGTAAAAACAAACTTAGCAGCCTTACCTGACGCCCAGTGCCGGCAATTCTACACACATAAAAAGGTCATTCTCCGGGTGCGTTTTGACATTTTACATGCATCACGTTGAGTTCCGTCTTTGTCCCAGCTCGGCCGCCACGTTTCTTAGCCGATCTACGACGCTGCATTCGCACCCCCCCCATGCATCCGTCCCTCAAGCGTACGCGGCGGATGCAACGCGGCCGAGCCCGCTAAGAGGCCGCGGCGCTGTCAGCTCAGATCAGTCTTCGCTCAGGCGGCCGCTTGTTCATTAAGTCGAACGCGGCTCGACAGGGGGGCAGGCCTTCCACAACGCGCTCTCGTGCGGCATCATGAAGCCACGTTAGAGAAGCGGAGGCATCTTATGTGGCGGGAGGTTGCAAAGGTGGCGGTTGAGGGGGCGGATGACAAGGAGCCGGAGCACATCGGAGAGACCGAGGGGGCTTTCTGCTGCTTTGGTTAAAAAGACGTTGATCGGAATTTCAGTCTACACAGCGTGCCCCATATGACTGCCGTTTACATAGCCCGATTTCTTTTCCTTTTCCTCTTCTAAAAAGAGAAAGGTCAGCGGCTGGGGCAACGTGCCAGGTGTTTGTGGAGCAGCGGACCAGTGCGGTGCACTGAATGTAATTATGGCACTCCGGCAATCTGATAACCAGCCAGTCTGCCTCTCAACACTAGGAAAGTGCACTGGCATATTAAATGTGGCTCAACAAACACGGTTGTGAGCAGGGAACAGTGACTGTGACTGTGAGTGTGTGTGTGTGTGTCGGGGCAGTGGCTGGGACAGGGCTCGACTGATAATCATTTTTTTTTTTTTTTAAAGCAAATATGTTCTTAGACTGCAAGTGTCATTTAAATTTATTGGCAAATTTCACCTGAAAGAGTTTCTAAACAGTCTGTTGAGTGGAGACTTGTGTGGACAGCTCTTCTCCCCGTTGTCTGGAGGGAGGCGGGGAACAAAGATCTACCATGTGCAGTTAAAAGCACAGATCACATGAAAGATTGTGGGAACATAATTGGCTGCAGGCTTGCTCTGCAGGATGGACAGTGATTCGTATCTGGATGGAGTGAAAATTGGGCTCCAGAAATGTGAGCTACAGAGGGAGTTTTTCTTTTCTTTTTTTGGGACCCTCCCCTCCCCCCCTTGTAGTGTGTCCTGGCTGAGCTGCAGGGGAGGGATCGAAACGCAGGGACACAATTTTGGACTAAAAGACTAACTTTGCAAAAAAAAAAACTCAAAAATAATAAAGTGCATTTATACCCATTTGATTATTAGGGCATCCAACTGACCATCATTATAACATTAATCGGTTACACCATTACAGAAGAGATCTCTCTCTCTCTCCCTCCCTCCCTCCCTCTCTCTCTCCCTCCCTCTCTCTCTCTCTCCCTCCCTCTCTCCCTCTCAAAATCACTCCATTAATATGAATCTGCAGAGTGTGTGAGGAGGAGCCCGACTCCCTGACAAGTCTCTGTGGAAACATTAGGCTGTAAGCAGCCTGCACCTGTGCGCCCCTCCTGGGACAAAGAGGGAAGGGAGCCTCGCTTTGGGGGATCGTGTGTGTGTGTGAGAAGTGTGACCATCCATTTCCAAATTGAACCTGCAACAATTACAAATCCATAGCGAAGGAACAAGTGCTCGTCACTAACAGCCACTGGGCAGAAATCAACCTGCAAAGTCACAATCGTACAAGGGAACACTAAAGGAGAGCAATAATCCTCCTTTATTTTTTTTTTTTATTTTTAAAAGCTTGTGGCATAATAATACACATTCCATTCTATATATCGGCATTGCCGCTTCTGGAACAAACGTCTCCGAGACAAAGAGATTATGCAGGCGGGGAAGTGTGAAGCCGACGGTGTGTCGACGACGTCTTCAGCCCGCAGAGACAGTGGAGCGTCTGCTGGCTGCGTTGTGAGCACCAGACCAGAGAGATAGTGTTACAGAGCGCCCCCCCCCCCCCCCCCCCCCCCCCCCCCCCCCCTCTCTCTTTCTCTACTCGCGTCGAATGAGCGCCATCGGAGACAATCACAATTATTGAAGCTGCTGATGACACACAAAAAAAAAATAGAAGGAATGAAGGAAATCTGTGCAAAGAGCAACGCTGTCAACAACGCGCGACATGTTGCCGCGGGTTACCGGGAGGCCGCTCGTTTCGAGATGTGAGGAGGGAGATCATTATCTCCCCAGGTGCTCTTCAACGGGCCGAGGAAGGTCACTCCCCGAGTGCAGACGCAACGAAACGTCCGCATTAATTCCGACTGCTCGACGGCGACATGCACGCTTGTACCCTTCAAAAAGGAAAAAGCACACATTAATTATTCAGCCATACTGTACTTGGCAGCGTGAAAAATTGCAATTGACAGTTGGGTATGAACGCTAATGGTTAACACTTTGTCCAAGGATGCCAGCCACCCCCCCCCCACAAAAAATACAGGGTTACACAAAAAGCCGCTGGAGCTCATCTCCATACCCCCTGTGTGTGTGTGTGTGTGTGTGTGTGCCGCCACAAGAACCTCAGGCTCAGTTCGCCTTCATTTGCATGTGGACACGAAATACCATTTTTCCTGTTTTTTGTTTTTTGTTTGCAGCTGGAGTACATTGAAATGCTTTCATTACATGCTGGAGTCTAGCGAGAGGGGCTGTTGATGTGAAACCTGCCCACGGGGCTGCAGCACACAGACGTTATTTTGGGGGACTTGGCTGCAGAGCCAAGTTTTTCTTTTTTTTTTCTTCATATCAGATTCACAGCAGGCAGCAAATTGGATGGGAGATAAAAAAAAAAAAAAAAATTATGAAAAGGGGGAAAAAAAAGTTTGCCGCTCTCATCACCTCCAGACCCACAGACAGCTCATCTAAATTCAGACAGCATGTCCTCTATTCAACTTCTCAATTTGACTTTCCTTCCAGCTGCAGTAGCTAAAACTGTTGCCGTAGAGATGTTACAGTATAAAGAACGTTCCACACATTGTTGAACTGGAGTAAGATTTAGTGTTTGTCATACGCTTTCACGCCAGCTGTGGCGCTGTCTCGGGAGGGAGCGCCAAAGCCTTGGATCACACTCCTCGGTTTTAGGATTAAAAGGCCCTCAGTCGAGACAGATATACAGCAATCCAGAGGCATTTTATTCAGCCGGATATCTCCACAGAAAAAATTATAATATATATATATATATATATATATATATATATATATAAAAAAAGAAAAAGCAATTACATCCACCTACTAAATCCAAGAACTAGGCAATGTGCACTATAATCATTCAAAATGGGCATACTGTATATCACAAATTCACATATTAAAAAGAACAAACTCATAAACAAGCAGCGGAGCGGTTCTCTGCATCAGAGGCATAGTAAGGAGGAGGATGCAATGTTTTCTTTCACTAAAAAGTCAATGTACTCCAGACCGTTCATCCTTTAGGAAGAGTAAAAAATAGGACACGTCGCTCTTTGCAACTCTCCGAAAAAAAAAAAAAACAACAACACAAAAACAACCTTCGCCACGATTCGTTGTCCATGCAATGTTACACGGAGGAAACTCGGTTGACATCACAGCTGCCTGGTATTTGTATTGGACATGCGGCAGTGGTTGAATGGAGGCTCTGAGAGAGGGGTTAACTAGGAGCCATGATGGATGCAAAATCTGGAGAGCATCATGAGAGGGGGGAAAGGAGGAAGACTTTCATGCACATTTTAACAGTATAAGTCATTTCATGTGTATATATATATATATATATATCTCTCACTGCAGGGTCCCAGACAGTGTCCCGTCCTCGCTCACACATCCGAATTGATGCTCAGGTTGGCCAAGCGCGGGTCAGAGTTGATCTCATACCTGTAATGGTACCCCTCCATGTGGTCCCTACAAGCGTCCCGGATGTTGTACATCCACCGCTTGATGCCCTTTCTGTTCAGGTAGAGCACCAGCAGGAATATGACGCCGATCAGCGCCAGCACCAGCCCCAGGAAAACATACGAGGTCTCCAGCACGCCACCCATGTCGCCCAAGCACTTCAGCTGCGACGGCTCCACCCGCAGGAGCGGCAGGCGCATCAGGGCCTTGGGGTCGGCGCAGGTCAGGTTCTGCGCGTCGGTGACCTGGCTGGCGTTCTTCAGCCACAGCAGCGTGTCCTCGAAGAGGCAGTCGCAGCGCCAGGGGTTCCCCGCCAGCTGCACGCGGAGGGCGGGCTTGAGGCCGAGCTCGGCCAGGGTGGCGAAGGGCAGGTCCCGCAGGCTGTTGTCCCTCAGGTTGAGGTCACGCAGCGGCGGCACCCTCAGCGTCCCGTTCAGCACCGAGAGGATGGAGCTGTTCTGCAGGCTCAGGTTGGCCAGGTTGGGGAGGCCGTCGAACAAGTCGTCCGGCAGAATCACGAGGTCGTTGTTGGACAGGTCCAGGGCCGTCAGCTGGAGGAGGTTCCCGCTCTGCAGGACGCTGAGGACCATGTCCATGAAGGAGTGATTGTGGAAGGACCTGCTGAGGTTCAGGAGCTGCACTTTATTGTCCTCCGGGAAGGCTCGCTTACTGAAAGTCTGGATCTGGTTGTTGCTCAGGTCCAGCCTCGCCAGGTTGGGCAGGTTGTCGAACACCATCGCCTCCACGGACTCCAGCTCATTCCCACTGAGATAGAGGTCCGTCAGCATCTCCAGGCGGGTCGGGAAGGAGTCCACGCCGACGCTGGAGATGTTGTTTCCGGTGACGAACAGCGACTTGGTGTTGGCCGGCAAGGAATGCGGAATCGCGTCCAACTCCTGGTTTTGGCATTTCACGGTTTGCGAGAAGCACAGGCATTTGTCCGGACAGCCGTGGCAGGACAGCACGGCCGCGAGGAGGAGGAAGAGAACGTGCGTCGCCGCGGACGCGCGTGTTCTCCCTCCTCGGATGTCCCCGCACGACGTGCTCAACAGGCGCATCTCGGGGTCGTACAGGCGTGTGTGTGTGCGCGCAGACCGTGCGTAAAGATTACTTTGTTCTCCCGCAAGGGAAAGTTTTTTTCCGCCGTGTTTCCCGCCTTTGTCCCTTCGAAAACTGCTCCCAGTTCCAACCCGCACTCCATACATCTACCCCCAAACCATCCTCGTGTCGGAGAACTCTACGTTTCCATAAAGGGGATGGCGGACGAAGATCGAAAACTTCCTGAGTTTTTTTTTTTTTTTTTTTTTTTTTTTCCTCCTCGCTTGTCTTCCCAAATCTCAGGTTTTTACCATATTGGTTGTGTTTTTCTCCCTCTAGTCCCCGCAAAAAAAGATCGAGCCCGATGCAGAATGTCGAATCGGTAAAATACCTGACTCAGACTGCTGGTTCCGAACCAGAAAAAGGCTCCCTGTCTCCCGAAGGTGCCATGTATCACTGCTACGTACTTCCAGCCTGCTGCTTTCCTAAACGCTGGCTGTCTGGAGGAAAAGACCAAACACAGCAGCAGCACAGTGCAGACCATTGGAAGGAGGGAGCGTACCATTTCCCAGCAAAAAGGGGGGTGTGGAGAGAAACTCTATTAAGTTTCGTTCAGATTTTGATTCAAATTTTCCCCTGACTTTTTTTTTTCCCTTCTTAAATTGACAGCTAAATATCTAATGTGAAAATCCCAACTATAGTTTCCCCGAAATGACTGCTGCTACTACTAGGAGCATACTGGCGCTGCTTCAGAAATTGAGCCTAAGGCTCCAAGGACCTCTCGGGGTCCCTGAGGGAGCTCCAGTGAGGTCCCAAGCAATAGGACGTGCCCGCAGTCTATATAATACAACGGTGTGATATACAGTGTATGTTTTCTGATCAGACATTAACACAAAAGTGATGATTTTTGCAATGCCATATGAATCATTACCAACCACAAAACACATTTTCAGATGGCATTTCTTAGAATAAGATGTCTTCCCCAGCCTATCCACATATAGGGGAATGAAAAAGTGTGAGATTCCTGAGGGAAAACTACAGTTTGATCTATTAGGTCGATCATAAGATTTGATATCTAGGCCAATTCAGTTCAGCGCGAGGCTGTGCGGAAAATACACGTAGACGTAAGGAATTGAAAAGGCAAAAACACATGAATCATTTGATCCCCTGATGATAATGTCACATCACTGAGTCAATCATGTACACATACTCATTAAGATGAGCCCCAATCCCTTTTAGGATCATTGTGGATGTTATGGGTCTCTAAAGCATAAACCCAATGGAGGCATAGGGGAAAAAAACATAAAACATAATGCACAACCTAATAGACAACAAGCTCATAATAAGAGCAAAGGAAAGATGACTTGTTATCATTTGAAAGAAAAGTTTAGGAACTCCTGGATGTTACCAATGTGAGAGGAATGCAATAGTTTTTTCTCAGTCCATTATACAAAAGTGCTTTTTCGGCAGCTGCGACTAATTCCTCAACCAAACGATAATGGAAAAAAAGTGCAACATTTTATAACATCTTTAAATGGTCTGAATTTCCACATCCTCTTTTGAGACATGAACTTGGGTGGCAGCCTCGTCGTCGTTAGTCTGCTGGAGTGTGCAGGATTGCCCTGAGAAGCGACGCTGTGGATGTGGTCATGCATGGCTGGTGAGGGAGGGCGTGCTCATCAATATGTCATATTTGGAAGACCCGGTGTAGATCCCAGTGTAACCCTAGCTTTGACCATGTCCTATGCTTAGCCCCGGTCACTGAGACAATCATCTGAGTAATTCCATGAAACTTGAAATGAGGCTGAAAGTGATACTTCCCCTGAAGTCTATCTGTTGAGTATGAAACCGTTGTAACTGACAGGATGTTCTTGCGCAGGATCTACAAGCGTTTCATACATCCACCTTTCATGCCCACACAACTGTAGGTATAGCATGCTCAAAATATCAAATTATCTTTATTCTCTATTAAAGACTTGTTTTATTTACCATCACATTAACCATTATTTGTCATAATTGGACAGAAAGTATTCTAAAACAAACCCTTTCTCTGCTTATTTTGCTCCCAATTGAATATAAGTGGAATTGTGAGAATTTAAATGTCTGTCCATTAAAGAGTAAATGGCATTAACCCTTTGTGAATTAATTGTAAATTACTCTTAAATGGTACAAGAAGTGTTGTCTCCTTGTATCATTTAAGATTAATTCACAACTATGATGTGTTTTTCTAAAATAAAAAAATAAACTTCAAAGTTATACTGTATAACTTTATAATTATGTTCATAATGTCAACCCTCAAATAAAAAACATTGAATAAAATTGCCTATGACATCATCGAGACAGCAACAGCATACTCTGAGCACACCTAACAAACCCCCAAAAATCAACCAATTGAATACTGGGATGTACACGCCCTGGCCAATCAGAAGTCTCGGCAGTAGCGACGTTCTTTTTTTACCTAACCTGCAGGGTTTCAGGCATACTGTCCTGTCAAAATTAGTACTAGCGAGCAAAATCGCCCAGCGTCTCCTGTTCGTAGTAATGACACAGTGGATGTACGTCGTTGAAGCAACTTTCTCCATGTCCTCTTTTTCCTTTAACTAGCGGAAGGTAAGAAATTATACAACGCTAATTTCCATAACAGCTCGCTATCGCTAGCTTTCGGTGATGTGTCAGCTAAGCTAGCTAGCTTAGCCGGTAGAACGCTTGCTAACAACACAGTTGACAAACCCAACGTTACACTGTATCGTTATCGTTGCGTTTGCTCACTACAGGCGTCTTGTTAGCTGTCACATTTGAAAATGCGTAGCACATTATGACGTGTAAGTTAACGTTATCCAGCTTGGGCACTACCGGCTAATACTTGGGTGAAGTAACGTTAGTTAGCTGGCAGTTCTGCACAGCCTGCTAGCAAGTTTGTCACGTAACAGTTATGTGGGAAAATGTATGCGGTTTATCTTAGTCTACGTATGAAATTGTCTCGCAATGACTTCAATGCCCCAGTTATATTACGTAGAAACCAAATGCGTGGTTGAATGAGGGGTGCAGCTAACATGGATATTAACAAGCTAATGGCATTCGGCTAACTCAGCCTGTTACATAATATTGCTGTGTAGTCAACAATGAGACCCCCCCGATCCCCTTCATATTGCTAACGTTGGTGCTCTATCTTCATGGAAACATTACTCACATGCAACTTCAAACCGTTGTAACTTCGCCTTAATCTTATTTGCACAGCCGTGTCAAATAGCTGCGTGGCCAACCTGTCAAATCAGCTGATCTGCTCTGACCTTTGCACTTTTGGATCTCATCTCACCTCACTTCTGCATCCTACTCAGCTGTACTTGCATTTTGTACACAAGTACACAAAGTGTGAATGTAGGCCCTCGTTTTTTTCCACCACTGACTCCTCTCAAATTTCCCCCCTCAGGTGCACTCTACAATTATGGAGTTTTGAAAAGGAAAGTGAGAATTTTGGGGGGAAAGGGGGCCTTTCCCCTCAAGTTTGATGATTGGACTGCTGGACGAGGAGGTCGGAGGGTCGTTGAAATATTTGCCTTTTGTAAATTATTAAGAGTATTTAGAGGAAAAAAATATTTTTGCTAACATTGAAATGTACAATTTTGTATAAAACGCAAGGGTTTTTGTATTTATTGAATTCTTGATGCCATTGTATGCTACAAGCACCCTAGTTTGTGTTAAATTCTTGGTTGAGATGGTGGACTGAAACAAGTCGCACAAAGGCTCTGGGGTCGCTAGGGTGCAGTGGAACCTCAACACAAGCACAATTCTAGCACTCCAAACCATCTCGACATTTTTTTGACACACTTTTTTTTCTTGATCTACTTTTTCTTCTTGGAGAGCAGCTCTGTTATAGTACGCGATATTAGCGACCGTGTTTTGGATTTGTTACATTTGTTTTGTTTTTGAGTTTTTATTTGCGATTGCGGGTGGTGGGCTGTCGAAGGGTCTTTGAGATACAAAAGGGAGGAGGGTTCGCTGTGAAGATTTGGAGGAGGTCAGGATGAGTCTAGCACTGCCGGACTGCACCCCCAAATGCCGCTCGCAGAAGCATGCAGACGAGGTGGTGGCGGCACTGACGGGCGGCTCTGAGGGGCAGCTGCGGGCGTTCTTGACCTCACACTGCCACAATGCAACCACCTTGAGGGATGCCTTTGGTCGCACAGCCCTGCACCTGGTATCCTCGCTGGGAAAGAAGACCCTACTGGAGTGGCTGCTGGGGAGCAAAAATGCTGACCTGATGGGGAAGGATAAGGAGTCCGGCTGGACCGCTGTACATCGCAGCGCTTTCTACGGACATATCCACTGTCTCATATTGCTGGTCAAGGTATGGTTTTAACACAAACAAAAAAAAAAAAGTTGAAGTTGAGTTGTTCAAGGCGTTCCCATTTACCAAATTAGTCAAATAATGCAACACGATGGAAAGTACAAAAGATGTTGTTTTAACAGTGATTGTCTTGTGGTTCTTGACATTGTTTCAGCATGGAGGACTTCTCTCCACACAGGACAAGGAGGGTCTCTCTGTCCTGGACCTAACAATGAAGGATAGACCAACACATGTTGTGTTCAAAAACACCGGTAAGAAAAGCTGATGACTTCAGCGCTCAAGTTGAGTCGGGATATCGGGATATATTGTTGACATTGTCTTGCATCAATGTGACACTGGTGGTGAAACTATGGATCCAGTTTTGTTTTTGTCAAGAGTCACCAGGCTTATTAGCATCATGGTGACTCATTCTGTTTAATGATGCATTTCACACTCATCCATGCCTGGGATTTAACTCTCCCTGTGCTACATCACATGTCTTTCTTGCCATAATGATTTGTACTCATTCGATAGAAAATTATCTAGTGCCTACTGTGGATGAACATGACATCCCTCTGTTTGATCTGTTATGTATCTCAGCTTATTTTTATCTTCCATTTTATTTCACCCTTTTAAATAAATTTAATTGTGTCTCGTTATACAGTGGTTTATTTTTTTCCTAATATCTTTTTATGTCTTATATAAAGCACTTTGCCTTGCCTTGTTGAAAGGTGCCATACAAATATGCCTTGCCCTTTTTAATTGCAGAAATGACGAGCGGTGAAATCAAGCTTCATTGGGAGGCTGTGTTGTGGTTGTGTGTGTAATTTTGTTTTTCTCCCTCATTACAGACCCAACTGAAGTATACACATGGGGAAACAATACTAATTTCAGTCTCGGGCATGGTAATCAGGAGAGCCGACAGCACCCTGAGCTTGTGGATGTGTTTGCCAGGACCGGAGTTTACATCAAGCAGGTAGGCTAACAACACGCTGTTGTTGTGCCGGCTCTCCATGGAGTAAAGAAAGTGTTTTCCTACAGCGTAGGGCTTCCCTACCATAAAAACCCCAGTCACATGTATCACACAAGTAATGGCCTCTTGCTTCAATTCTGTGCCAACATGTTACGTTAAAAAAAATAAAAAAGCCAATGCACATGGGTACTACAGATAAGGCTCACCACCTGGGTAAACCAGCAAAACACTCCCTCCCCAGAGTCTGATATTACATAACCTTCTCTTCAGAGTAAATCAGCATTAACGGGCAACTGTGTCTTAGTGGTGAGCAGGGTCGTCTTTCAATCAGAGGATCGGTGGTTCGATCCCCGGCTCCACTAGTCCATGTCGATGTGTCCTTGGGCAAGACACTTAACCCCAAATTTCTTCCATAGCTGTGCCTAGAGTGTGTGAATGGTAGCTACTCCCGATGGGCATGTGGCACTTTATCCCCTCCCTTCAGTGTGTGAATGGGTGAATGATGTCATGTAGTGTTAAAGCGCTTTGAGTGGTCGGAAGACTAGAAAAGCGCTGTACAAGTACAAGTCCATTTACCATTCCATTTGTTAAAAAAAAATAAATAAAGGGTTTCCAAGGTTTTCCTTGCTTGAGTATTACATTTTAAGTTTCAGAAATGAATGAAGTTAGTGATTTATACAGCCATGGCATCAGGTAAAAAAAACTATTATCAGTAATGCTGTTTGACTGAGTCAAACAGAGGGCAGAGTTGGTGTGCTGGCCGTGGACTGACTGGTCTTCATTTGTGACTTTGTTAAGCCGGCCTGTGCATGGTTGAACCACGCTGCCAGACTGTGCCAGCCCTGCTACAATTTCATGCATTTGTCATGTGGATCCTCTTAGTGTGATTAATATAGCTGCTGGCACCAGTGCAACCACCCCCAGTGGCGTGCGTAGCATACACACCAGATGCTAGTTATAGAAGATAAGTGTGAGATGTGTTGTCATTGTAATCCATCCTTAAGACTTTGTGTTAGAATGGCGATTGTGTATTTGTTACGAAATGACTCATCTGAGCTTCATGTCCCTGTGTTTTGGGTGTTAACAAGAAAACCCGTGTTTTAAGGGATTTTCCTTTTCTGACATACAGGACTCGTTATGCAGAGTAATTTCATAAAGCCTAGTGGGGGACGGATAGATCTGATTTCATGACCACACAATGACCCAGTGCCACTGCATTTAGTCTTTGTCTTCCTAGCCCAACCCGACAGGTGCCAGAGGTTAAATATTAATTCCACAATGACATGTTTTTAATTAAATGAACTACACTGGTGTGTATGCATGTGTGCGAATGTCCACATCAATGTGATACTTTGGGAAACATCCCTGCGCCCTATTGAAAGCTTGAGGGTAGTAATGTATTAGTAATGATGTTTGCTTTTCCACTTGTGACCCGGCCTTTATTGGCATAGTGTTTTACTATCACTACAAGAGGGCTTGGCTGAGGGACATGGAAAGAGCTGCATCGCAGCCTCTGCTATGAGGTCCAAATTATAATGACAAGAACCTTTTTATCAGCACAAACTTTGGACTCTGTTTTTCTTTTCTTCTCAAGAATAGAATACGTTGTATTTTAAAATACTGATTTAAAAAAAAAAAAAAACATGTTTAATCTCCTCTTCTCCCTGTAGGTGGTCCTGTGCAAGTTCCACTCTGTGTTCCTGTCCCAGAAAGGCCAGGTCTTCACCTGTGGGCATGGACTGGGAGGACGACTTGGTCATGGAGATGAACAGACTTATCTGGTGAAGCTTGTTATAGGGCGTTATTTAAGTGTGCTACAACTAACCTCAACAAACATCGCATAAGAGAAACATTCAAGATCAGCGCTTTAAGCTGATTTAATGACCAGCTCATTAACCATACATTTAGTTTTGTATGTAATGTTTTGTAAATGTAGGGAGTAGGATAATACAATGGTCCCATTAGCTGTTGACCTGAAGAAAGGGACTTTCCCTTTCAGGAATGTTAAGTTTAGGCTGTGTTTGCTAACACGTCATTGCTTTAAAAGCCTGTTTGTAAATATGAATCAATCAGTTTCAGCTCGGCATGTTGTCCAACTCCTCCCTTACCACAGTCACATACTGTAAACACAGACTGTTTCAGAACAGATATGTTCTTTTTTTGTCTCCATGGTTAAACGCCTGCGGCTGAGAATAACTTTGAATCCTTAACTTCTCCTTCTCACTCCTCTCCACAGATTCCCCGGATGGTGGAGGGCCTGATGTCCCACCACTGCTCCCAGGTGGCGGCAGCTAAAGACCACACAGTGGTGCTGACGGAAGGAGGCTACGTTTACACTTTTGGCCTCAACACCTTCCACCAGCTTGGTCTGGCTCCTCCTCCTGCCTCAGCCCACGTCCCTAAGCAGGTAAGCGGTAGCAGGGAGGGGGGTGGAAAGGGACCGATGACGTTTTGCAGTGCATGTCACAAGCGTTCTTTATGTGCCAAATGAGATTTGTGTTGTTTTGGTGAACGAAATGCATGACAATGTGCGGGGGTTTCTTCAATCTGCTCTCTGTTTTATTTATTTTTTAGATTTGAGTTAGTGTTTTCTACAAGCAGCATGTTGATACATATCGTTGATGTTGAGTTTAGACACACTTAAATTCTGTATGCTGTTGTTTCAATGTCCCGATGATGTGCTGTGTATGCAGGTGTTCTCCAAGACGCTGAAAGGCAGGACAGTGGTTGGAGTTGCAGCAGGAAGGTTCCACACAGTGCTGTGGACCAGGGAGGCTGTCTACACAATGGGACTCAACGGAGGCCAGCTGGGTAAGTCTCGTTGAAATGTCAGCTAAAGCCGGTGTTATGAGAGAAAATGGCACTGCTTCTCAGATACTAAACAGGACTGCACAGTTGCAGTGGTAAATTTGAGTAGATAAAAGCGAGACCCACAGCCTGTGTTACACTAAAGAGTAAACATGCCAGAATAAAAAAAAATGAAGCTAAAGCTAGTATTTTTAGCATGCAAGCATGACTAAAGATGTGGTTGAAATAGTAGAATGGTACAAATGTTTATTTACTTCTGTAGGAGGTTTGGTGATGAGGAAAGTCCCTCCATCATGTCAGAGGTGGATGACACAAAAGGCTATTATGAGAATTTTTCTTATTTGTATTTTTTAAGTAAAAGCACATATTAAACACACACACGCTCTCTTTCTCACACGCTATATATGGACAAGTTGACATGTTGATGTACTCTACTGTGTGTTGTTATCCAGGTTACTTGCTGGATCCCAACGGAGAGAAGTGCGTGACAGCCCCCCGACAGGTGTCGGCTCTGCACCACAAGGATGTCACCATAGCGATGGCAGCAGCTAGTGATGGAGCAACGGTGGTCGTGACTGAGAAGGGTGACGTCTACCTGTTGGCGGACTATCAGTGCAAGAAAATGGCTTCAAGGTGAAGTGAACGGGGCAGCAGAACTTACACCACCCCTTTTTCACACTGCAAAAATAATAAACACTCAATTGGCCTTTAAGATTCCGTTTCATTAAAAGACTTGTAACGGTCACTCTGTTACATTACACAACATCAGCATGACCGAATATATATATGTATATATATATATATATATATATATATGTATGTATATATATATATATATATATATGTATGTATGTATGTATGTATGTATGTAT